>JAVSBU010000022.1:4786231-4796739 GCA_033118015.1 Loricariichthys derbyi
ACTAGCTATTGCACTAGTTCCCCAACTGTAATTAAACAAAACGAAAAGAAAAGAGATAAGTATAACTCAAGCTAATATAAAACTCCAGGGGAAAAGCAGCAATTATCTGTCCATTCATACACAACCTACACAAAACATCTACATCTAATCACTGTTAGACAGTCAAGTATTTGCACACACAGACTCAAATACCCTTATAAATACTCATGTCCCATATTAATAAATAACGTCTCCAGTCACAGAAATAACTACGATGAACGTGGTCTGTTTAAGGGGTTCTACTGTATCATGTATGAGACTTTAGGTGTGCTCATCCATAAACTCCAAATTGCTGCACATTCAGACGAGCGCTCTGTTTATATCTCTCTCACTCGCAAACACAAGGAGCGGGCTTTACACACGACAGTATTGCTTATTTTTGTTTATTCTACGTTTTACCTATTGCCACGCAAAACCGCTTCTTTCTGGTCACACCACACCCTTCGGTAACGTAACCAACAGCAATGAAAAAAGGATTCTATAGTTAAGTCACGCTGAGCGCGGTCACTACTTGGATGAGTGAAGGGCACGAAAACTGCAACTGGCAACCCATCCGGCTTAAAATCAATGCAATCAATCTTCAATTTTTCCAGCCTTATAACTTTTCTCCCGCCCAATGTTTTGCCCATTTTAACATATTATGTAGCCTCTGGACGAGGAAAACGTTCTTTAACACACCGACCTGAATATCACGTGGCTCGCATCGCGAGCGTCTTGATCCACGATCTTTCAACTTGAATGACACCGCAGGCAAATGGAAACTCTTGACATTAAATAATTATTAAATACATTAATACATTAGTACATACATTAACATGATTAACGGGAAACGTTTTGCACCGAAGGTTTGCACTGTGATTGGGGGCGGGGCTAAAGGGGATAGCTCTTAGGTTTGAATGGGATGAAATAAAAAGAAACAAGAATATTTCATATAAAGACCTTCTCTTTTTAAAAAGACAGCCAAGTGTTGATGCAGATTCCAAAACAACCTGCACTTGCCCGATTGTTTTGTCATGAAGTCTGCTTTTGAGAAGGCAATTGCTGGACCGGGCAAGCGCCCCAACATTTTGGCTTGCCCGTTCGGTTTTCAACTTGCTGCGGGCAACCGGGCAACCTCTAATTTCGACCCCTGACCTTTTAAAAAACGTCTACTTAGATGTTCAAAAATGTTTTAAACTCAAACCTAGAAACGTAATTTTAAAAATTTGATATGAGTACTTACCATTGCATATACGTCCTATAGCTAGAATGATAAATTAGCTTACTGAGAAACTTGCCAACAAAGATGGCCACTGCCAAACGACCCTTTCAAAATAAAAGACTCCGCTTTTACCTAAATGTATAGACTGATATGAAGGCTATATATTTAGGTATATTTTGAAGTCTCTCGTGTAAGTGAAGTTAGCCACAATAAGAAAGTATTTACATCAATTAAATATAGATAAGTTAAATATCAATTAGGTAATTAACCCAAATGAATAAACATTTTAGGTGGTTATTTACACTGTATAATACGTACTACGCATGTGCAAAAATACTTTAAACAGGGTACCACAAAACCCTGTGAAACAGCAAAAATACCACAATAAATATTTTACATTAATATTTTTTTGAAAATCCGCGAATCAGCGAGTCCGCAATAAACCAACCGCGAAGTAGCGAGGGAACACCGTACTAAGGTATTAGGTACAGTAGGGTAAAAGTGTTTGCTCATGGTGGAACATTGTGGCCATCCAATAGGTGAGCTCTCACCAACACCAACTTAGCTGTGTAGCTGGATCACAGTGGTAAGGGCGATTTTTACAGTTTAGTGCATGTAGACCTACAGGTAATTGACCAAATAATGGCAACACTATTTTACTCTGCTACATTTTTTGCAAACGTATTTGGGCCAGTTATCAATTTGTCAGGGTTTTATGAAAATTACTGCACTCCAAAGTATAACGGAAATGACAAAAATATGTGTAGAAATTGAAGCACAAATAACACAAATGTACTGTTATACATAAAATAATGAAATGTGGCATTTATTATATGATCTTTAGATACAATTACAGAGCTTAAGAAGCCAATTTATTTTACAGACTATGCCATTTCTTATTTATTGATTACTATTATGTGTGCATTTTTAAAAATATTTGAAATACAGTCTCAAAGGGATTTCAAAAATAATCTAGTTGGAGTTTTGCAAACAGCAAAGATTTCCAGACTTTGCAAAATCATAGTCTGTGGCTAAACTCTGTCACTTGTCTTTAGATGTGAAAGGATGTCAGACTTTAGTCTTTTAAAAGAACCCCCAGGGTACGTTTAACATGAAATATCGTTTGTGATGGGATGCTGTATTGCAGCACCAAAGTGCACAATATAGCAAAAAAGCCCTGGTTCTCAAAGACTCAATTCCCTTATTGGCAATAAATGTTGTGATAAGAGTCTGGTTGGGTGGAAGGTTTGACACTGCTTGTTCGTCTTTGCTGACACTCTTATGTGCACGTCACAGACTGTTCAGGTGGCATTGCACTTCAGAGTTCTGCCTTTTTGCATTCATTCTCCAGCATTATGTGATCAATTGGCATGGGGAATAAAACTTTTTGGCATGTGTGAAACAAAGCCAAATTATTTTCCCCAAATTAATATTCCCCCCACTCCTACCTGTTAGGTAATATTTTTTTTATTTATACAATCAAAACAAGACAGTAATGGCACTTCTTTACCTTGGGCTGGAATGCTCCTTGCAAAGAACCAAATGGTCCAGCTGGGGGAAGTACAGGCTGGATTCCAGGCACAGAGGGTGTGTACTGAGGAAAGAACTTAAGCAAAGAAAAATACCACAGTATATGAATATGGACAATTTAAGTACTAACCCAATGTTTAACCACTTAAGACAGACAAGTAATTTATTTTCAAAGGAAAGTTGCACGATGTCCTAGCACCAACTTCAAGCTACAGCACAGTTTTTTTCTGCAATTGAGGCTTGCAGATACAGTCAAAATATTCAGCTTGTGTAACAATTCATCTTTATATTTGTAACACATCTCTGCTGCTTGATATTTTGTGAACCACTTACAATGTTATTTATTCCTGCATATACTTGACTAGAAATGCTGGTAGATTTTCACACAAGTTCTAAAAGGGAACCTAATTAAATGAGACAAAAATATTATACTTTTTCATTTATTTATTGAGAGAAAGTATCCAAAATAACATGTACGAATGTCAAAAGTATGTGAACCCCTAGGTTTAGCCATTAAATTGAAGGTAAAATTAGTCCGTCAGTTGCTCGATTGATTGTTCAGTTAGTGTTTGATGCCAATATGTAGGTGAACGCTATTTGATGAATAAAGATCTGTCAAATTCTCATATTTATAGTACATATTGGTGGAAATGTATCATAGTACAAGCAAAATTCTTCAAAGGACTAAAAAAATGGAAAAAAAAGAGTTGCTGATGCACATTCAAGATCATTCCTGGCAAGGAGTGTTTAATCTAAGATCACAGCAAGAATAAGTAATGTATTAGTCTGTGACATCACAAAGGAGCCCAGGGTAACTTCTAAACGCATCGCTCACTTTGGCTAAAAGATTCGTGAGTCCAATATCAGGATAACATTGAACAACTGCATTCCTGGTATGGCAGCAAGGAGAAAGTTAATGCTCTAAAGAATGGAAAAAAAAAAAAAATACATTTCCATACTGTGGATACAGTGAAAAACGCTGAAACAGCCCTGCCACATGCATAAAAACACCTGCAACTTGCAAACAAATGGAAAAGCAAATTTTCTTACTCAAATCACTCATCCTTACATTTGGACAAAGTCTCATCTATTTATTGATTTGTTGATATGAGATTATATAAAATTACCATATTAACAGTCGAAAATAGTGATTTTAGCTAATTTTAGCTCACGGGGATTTTGGTAAAAAACGTTTTGGGATGCACGAGTCTAAATCTGATTTTTTTAAACGCTATATCGGGCTTTCCAATCTCATCTGTGGAACGTGGTGGTGGTACTATCATGACCTGGGTCTGTTTTGCTGCATCTGAGTCAAGACGGCTTGCCATCATCGATGAAACAATGAGTTATCATTTAAACCAACAAATTCTGGAGAAAAATGTCAGAGCCATGAATCCATGAAGTAAATCTCAGGAGAATGTGTGTCATGCATTAAGACAACAATCCCAAGCACACAAGTAATTCTGCCAAAGAATGGTTAAAGAAGAATAAAAGGTAACGTTTTGGAATGGCCAAGTCAAAGTCCTCACTTAATCGACCAGACCTGAATTGAACAGTTAATGTGAGAAAACCCACCAACTTCACAGAACTGAAGCTTCACTGAACAGATGAATGGGATAAAATTCCTCTGAGCTGATGTATAAGACTGATCAACAGTTACTAGAAAAGTTTAGCTGCATTTATTACCTCACAATGGGGTCACATCAGATGCTGAAGGAAGGGCTCAGATACATGTAATGCTGGCTCATTTTCCATAATAAATACATGACCAAGTATAACATTTTTTAATCTACCATTTAGAACTTGTTTGTTGAACTTTGTAGAACTTGTCTGATGTTTAGGTCACATTAGTGCATTAAAGATATAATATTTCTATATAAGACATTCTAAAGGGTTCACAAACTCAAGCATATTTATTTAATATGCAGGGTATATTTGACTTGTATGTAAAAAATAATTAAGTGTAGTGGAAAAAGATGGATTACTGCAACATATCCACATTTCCAGTTTTTCTTTTGTCCAAAATAATATATTATCTTATCTAGCAGCTTTGACGTTTGTCCACTGATGGCTGGCTTATTTGTGGCTCAAACTTACTTGATGACGAAAGAGCGGATCGATTTTGCCTGGATATTTCTCGAACTAGAAAAGAAATAACATGCCATTTTTAATACTGCTCTCAGTATCACAAGAGGAAATCAAATTATCTGATATTAAGAACTAATGTGAAATCATACACATATTGGTGCCTGAGGTCTCCTCACCATAGGGGGAGCTGTAGGTGGGTGCAGGAAGTGTTGATGGGTGTGTGTGTGCTGATGGTTGTGCTGATGGAATTGGTAGGCCATTGCGGGCATTGTGGTTTGGGCCTGCACAGCCCTACTGGAGCTTCCAGAGTTGGAAGAAGAAGCAGAGGCTCCAGCTGATGCTGAACTACCACTTGCCACTGCATTGCTCCCAGAGGCTCTGCCTTCCTGCTCTGTGTTCTGAGAAGGCAAGAAGTTCAGCTCCTGATCTGTATACAACAGAGAAAAGCCAGATTGTTTAATTACGTACCTGTCTAACTGACAGTGGTAACCATTTTGCCTTTGCAGCTGCATCCAGAACAGCGGAATCAAACATACCTGCGGAGCGAGGGGACACCTGCAGGAGAGGAGGAGGTGGAGGGAGACCAGGTGGAGGAGTAAATAGAGCACCAGGGCTCGGGCGGGAAGAAGGACGTAGCACTCCTTGTCCTGAAGGGCCTCGGCCTACAGATCCACTAGCAGAAGGAGTGGGTGGTCGAATAGAAGAGGAAGATGATGATGGAGGCTTAACTGAGGTACTGGTCCTATTAAAAGGAAGCAGCAAACCAAACTTTAGTGGAAATAGGGTTTTCAGTGGCTAATACTGAGAAGCAAACTAACTGGTCTAGTTCACATATTTTTATAAATACTCAACTGTTAGTTTTCAAGCATGCAACTTAAATGTCTGACCAATCATGCCCATCCATAAACATATCAGTCTGCCCTGGAATTCTACTGACCTGTTGTTGCTGCCGTGGAGGGTTTGTGAACGGCCAGGGAAGGAGAGGAAGGACTTCGGCTTGTGTTGTGGGGGGCTGCAGTCAAGGCGGTGGTGTGGTGCAGCAGTCCCATTTTGCTCAGCAAGTGATGTGGAGACAGAGGCAGGAGAACGGGGCAACAAAATAGAGGACGAGGTAGATGTGACTTCAGGGTAAGGCAGTTCTAAACTCCTCTCCTGACTTCGCTCCAGGCCAGAGACACGTGGGGTCACTGACAGACGGGGCGGTCCACTGTTTGAAGACAACACCGTGCAGCCGTTGCTCACAGTAGAGGCCATACTTACAGGGTTAGACGCCACTGAGATAGAAAGACAAGATGTCAGTTGAGTCTTTTACAAGAAACATATGGCTACATCCAAATGTGTTGCCCGCTCATTCCATATTCCTGATTAGAACATTATGTGAGGCAGTATTAAGAGAGACGTCCACAGACAGCTGGAAACGCATCAGACAGACCAGTGAACACAAACAAAACATATATGCTGTTCAGGCACACCAACAATATGCTACAATACAAATTAAAACAATTCAAACATTTTATTAGGAATGCTATACCAACACTGCTAAGCACATCATTTAACTCTGAAAACAGCCTCATCTTCATGGCATGTATTCCACACGATGTTGAATAAATTATTTTGCGATTCTGTTGTGTTGACATGATTACATCGTGCATTTCCTGTGGATTTTTCAGATGTATTTTTATGCTGTGACTCTCCTGTTCAACTGCACCCAAAGGTTTTCTATTGGGATTCAAAGCCGGTGACTGGGAAGGCCTTTGAATGACACTGAAGTCATTGACATGTTCTTAGAACCAGATTGAGATGGATTTTGCTTTGTAACGTGGTGCACTAACATGCTGGAAGTAGCCATAATATGTGGCCATGAAAGGATGCATATGGTCAGCAACAATACTTAAACACTATGGCATTCAAGCAATGATTGATTAGTATTAGCTAAATTAAAATTCCCCACACCACTACAGTGCCACTTCGCACTTCAGCTATTGCGGCTTCACTCTTTCGCAAGTTTTTTTTATAAGATAGTAATGAGAAAAATAATGGGTTTTCTGCGGAATTCAATTGGCGGAACATATATATTTTATGAATTTTCACATGAAAATCCCAAAATGTATAAAAATATATAAAAATGTAAATTCTAACAATAAAGGAATGTTATAAATAATAAAATAGTACAAATTACTGTACTGTACAGTGATTACATAGTGATAGTGATTACAGGGTACATGAGATTGTAAACAACACATGATTGGTTGCTTGCTGGAGAAGCAACCAACCAGAGTGCTGCTTTGTATCCCAGCGCCTGATTGGCTCAGTACAGTGGTGCATTCTTTACTTGAGCAGTCTCCTCATCTCTGAGTCTGCGCCTGCGCGCCTTACGCTCTCGCTCGGCCATTTCACGTAGATTGTTTGGTCGCGCGTCGAAAGTACTTTGTCTGTGGTGTTGTGATTTTGTTTTGTGGACGCTTGAACGCCTTGCAATCATCCAACAAAAGTCTCAAGAACTTCAGCAAATGGCAATAGATTGGGACACTAATATGATGTGTTCGCTGCGGTTAACGGAACTTCATTGATACCGTACAAGAACTTGTTGACCCAGCTTAAGAAACAATGCCAGCAACTCCCGATCATGATGTTCGTAACTCGTGAGAAGTCGTCCGATACGCCAGCGGCAGCGCCTTTAGCAGAAATCCCTGCTGCCGAAGCCTCCGAGGCCGAAGAACTTGTACCACCCAACAAAGAGGTGCCTCAAAAAGCCCAGTAAGCTCTTCATTTATCATCATTGTGGAGCCTGGATCAACAGGCTGGAGCTGTACAATGGTGAGTAGCCATAATTTTTTTTTTACATTTTGTGTATGGGCGAGAGAGATTTTGTTGGTTTCTATTATTACTATACAGTATTATGTGTTTGTTCTTTTATTTACTGTACATATATTCTTAGTGTACTGTACAGTACAATGTTATTATTAGCTGTGTTTTTTTTATCATTTAACCAGACCACTGAGGTGATATTTTGTGTACTGTACAGTACCTACTTTTTTTTAGGAATTCAAAAAATTTTACAGTACAGTAAAGGTACAATACATGCACAGAACAGTGTGGGAGTGGTTATTAAGGGAATGGGAAAGGTTTCTGTAGCGTGAGGGAGGGGTTATAAAGCCTTAATATAGTGTATAGATACTTAAATATACCATTGGTACTTTGCGGATTTTCGGTTATCGCGGGTGGTTCTGGAATGCATCTCCCACGACTGAACAAGGTATTACTGTACACCATCTCCCCCAGACTAGACTATTATTGAAACAAGGCAGATTGAGTCCATGGATTCAGGACCTTAGTGCCTCATCAGAATTCGAAATTCATCAGACAAGGCTATGTTTCTCCATGCTTCAACTGTCCTGTTTGGTGAGCCTGTGAACACTGCAGCCTCAGCTCTCTGTTTTCAGCTGAGAGAAGTGCAACCCGGTCTTTGGCTGCTAGTGTCCAATACTTCAAGTGTCAACATTGCTCATTCAGAGATGCTTTACTGGTCACTACAATTTTACAGAATGGTTATCTGACTTACTGTAGCCTTTCTATGAACACAAACCAGTCAGGTCATTCTCAAACAAGACAATTATGACCTCAGAACTTCTGTTCAATGTATATATGTTTTTTGTTCTTTATTGCACCATTGTGAGTAAACGTTAGAGAAAACATGCATGAAAATCCCAGGACAGTTACAGAATTCCTCAAGCCAGCCTATCTGGCACCAATCATGGCAAAGTCAACAATATCAAATTTTCCCATACTTATGGTTGAAGTGAACGTTACCTAAAGCTGCTAGTAAGCTGTAACCTTATTGGCTGATTAAACAAAATCATCAAATGGACAGGTGATCCTAATAAAATGTTTTATATGTATGCTCTGTCACGATTTAATGACATATAGCACCTCTACACATATTTCTTAATTAATAATCAAGACTGAGTTTAACACTGTCCTACGTTTCCTGAAAACGATTTGTCGCATCCAGTACTATCTAGTAAATTCAGAACTAAAACTGCTATGTATTGTGGCACAGCTATATGAAAACAGGATGCATTTCTCATACAGTATGTGGGTAAAAACATATCTGAGGAAATCAAATGTTCACTGAGAATCCTGACAGCACTACAAAATGACAAACACCTTAAATAGTGTGTTATATAGCAAACACAAAAATTATTTGGACACGTCTTTTGTTTTGATTTTACAAAAAAAAACTGCATATGCTATTTGGTACCTTTTATGCCAAAATCAATCATTGTAGTATAGTTTGAGTAATATCTTGACAAATTTCAGGTACTACAATTTCAAGGCTATAACACTAAAAGCATTCCATAGTACAGGTCCAACATTTACATTAGTGTTATAGAACTGAATATCATAGTCTTTAGATTTCCAAATGCAGTATATAACAAGTAACTTAATCTGATATCAAAACTACTGTGCCCTGTTGCTTTTTTTGTAAGAACACATGCCTTACAAACCTGGATTGTTTACATAGCATCATGTAATTTTGCATTTGTTTGCATTAGAACCTCCAGTTCAGATATAAGCTGTCAAAAGAAAATGATATCTACCTTCTCTGGTGCTAACGATGAACATAGGCTCCATGTCATTATCAGAAGCCTGAGTGCAAGGCAAAATAAGCATTCACAATTAGTGAAAATACATTTTAATTCTTTTCTCCTCATTTTAAATAGGGGGAGGGAAAAAACTACTTACCTTATCACCTGACTCACTCTCTGCATCACACTTGGGGAGAAAAAAAAGAACCAAAAACATTAATGCACATCCATGATAATGTACATCATTATGACAATGATGATATTACCCATTAACATGTTCAACTATGGATACATGTAGTCAAATAAACAATATGTACACACTCATTGAAACATATATAAGAACGAATAAAGATACACATACAGCTATGCAGCACAACGTCTGATTGGGCAACATTTGATCACATTTATGTCCATTTTATCTATGTATTGGGGTGGGAATCTCTAGGCACCACATGGTTCAATTACGTTTCAGAGAGCTGCAATTATAAATCAGTTCTTTTACATACAGGATTTCTTTTTTCTCACAGCGATTCCTTGACTTTGATTTTGGTTTAATTAGAAATTCTGGGGATGGCTGTGTCAGTAATGCCAACCTTACACCAAATGACTTTAAGCGATTTCACTGTGGCCAATGTTGGAATACAATCAGAATAGTCTTGCTAAAGTTTTGTCGTGCTCACATCATCTCAATTGGTTGATGTAAGGTGGGCAGGATAGCTGTCTCAAGTCAGTCCTTTTCTCGTCTTGACAATCCAATAGAATCAACAGTGTTTAATATCATGGGTATATAATAATATAGGTCTTGGCTCACACAAATAGTGACAGGAAAATTGTCAAAAAAACAATCGGTGCACTCTCTCCAGCACCAAATGCGTGAAGGTGATTTTTTTTTTTTTAACATTCAAATGTGTGTAGACCTACAGGTATCTAACCAAACAATAGAAAAAAAATTATATTGTGCTACTTCTTTCTTAATGTATCTGGGCTACAGTGGGGAGAACAAGTATTTGATACACTGCTGATTTTTAAGGTTTTCCCACTTGCAAAGCATGTAGAAGACT
>JAVSBU010000022.1:4979685-4993385 GCA_033118015.1 Loricariichthys derbyi
ACACACACACACACACACACACACACACACACACACACACACACACACACACACACACACACACACACACTGTTCTACAAGCACCACCTCTCTCCCCCTCGCTCATTCTGTCATATGCGCAGATTCTAAGTGTCACGATGCAGACAAATGTTTCTCTTGCTCGCTTGCTCTAGATTCTGGGAGATATTATCCAATTTGTGGGCATCAGGGAGCCACTATCAACATGCGGGAGACTCCTGGTACTTCCGGGAGACTTGGGATGTCTGGCTCATGATTCAAAGTGCTTATTACTACTGACTTCCTCGGCGGATGAGCCTAGACAGACCCACAGAGAGGGATTCGTGGACCCCCGGTTGAGAAACCCCGGTCCAGATCATCCATGGTCCAAGGTACTGTCTTATGCACTCTCCACTTAACCACTGGGATGAGCTTTTCATCACATTTACATCCACATGCGTGGAAGTAAAATAAACCTAGGTCCTGCTCACACTTTCAGTTTACTAGAAATTATTAATTACTAGAAATTTAAATTATTAAATGCCCTAACTTTAGACTTAGCCATTTACAGGCAATATATTTTTAACAGTCATTCGTTGACTAATGAAAGTCACACTTCTATTATTTGCATTGTGTTCTCTTGTACCATGTTGAAGAATGATTAAGGACGTACTCTCACCGAACCCTGTTGCTTGAATTGTGCCAGAGCACGTTTGTCCCTCCTCCCCAGTGGATCTATACCGGGTCACCATGATACTTTAAAGCCATGCTGTCACAGCACAATGGACATCATGGTTGCACTTACATTATGCTTTTTTTAATGTAGCTTTTCCCACTCTAACAGTCCTCTCATATGCCTTATGATGGAGGCAGGTGACACTAATTTGTACTCGGGTGCAATTAATGATGACACTATATGCATGTCTGGCTGGAGCCCCCCATTTCAAGCATGTATGAGCGCCGTTTACTGTACTGCACTCCACTCTGGCACCAAAAGGAGCAATCACACTAGTGAACAAACTGTGCTTTGGTGGCAAACGTGCCTGGGCGTGGTTCCTATTGCCTAGTCTAAGTACACCCTAAGAGACTTTACTGCCCATCCTCTCAAATTATATATGTAAAAATAGTACAAGAACTCTTTGAGCTAAACTGACAGCCCTGAAAGGTTGTGCCCAGTTCTAATGTTCAAGTTTAACATAGTTGTCTGTGTGTTACTAAAAAGGAAGCGTGGAGGGGGGAAGTTGTGTGGCATGTTTACATGTTTTAGACAAAAAAAAAACAAAGGAGAAAAGCTACCTACCATGAATTCTGGCAAAGCTCTTGACGATGATAGCCCTTCCCCCTAGGTGTCTGGGCTCCAAAGCAGCATGTTCTCTGCTGGAACCCTCACCGTAGTTCTCATCTCCCACCACAACCCAGGAAACACCATTTTTCTATAGTGATAAACATGACACTTGCAATTTCAGACTTTATCTGTATGTATATTTAAATGTTTTATCATTTGAAGTACTATAAAATGTACTTTATCGAAATGGAATAACTAATAAACAAATTAAATGTGTGATAGGAACTAGTGGCATGCTTACCTTGTAATCACGGGCAACATCTGGCACAGCTCCGTATTCTCCATTCAGCTGGTTACGGACCTTATTGACGGCATCATTTTCAAGGTTTACAGCACCAATGAGCAGATTGTTAGAGATGTTGTCCAAGTGGCCACGGAATTTCAGCCATGGTCCAGCAGCACTGATGTGGTCTGTGGTGCATTTACCTTTCACCTACAGAAAAAGAGGACAGCTCAGAAGGTTGGATCACAAAAGTCTAAATGAAACTAAAGAGGTGCATTTCCTGCAGAAAATGCGAGTGTGATTGCCATGATGCAAGTGCTGGGTCATGGTACTCCCCGGTCCATGCATGCTGATTTTCATGTTTCTAGCTTAAAAAGTGCCAGAGTTACGGTCGAGTTACACGAATGCGATGTGTGAATTCTTAGCTGTGTACAAGCAACCGTGTCCCAAGAATTCTGCACGTTTCGGTTTGTCCCATGTCGATATCGTGAAAACTGCGGGTGAAATTAAGCGTCACAAAACGGCCAAATAACATTGTGCTCAATGGGTTTCCTATGGCCGGAAAATGTGGCCGTGGTAAAAAAAGTGACCGGACTGCCTGATCACGCGGCGACTTCAATTGCCGGGTCAGGGTGCCCCACGGTCCATTCATGCCAAATTTGATGTTTCTAGCTCAAAAATTGTCAGCGTTATGGCCGTCCGAAGTTGGCCATAACGTTAAGTCAATGGGAAATTTCTCTCACGTTTTCGTGCATAGCGCGCGAATGCGACGTGCGATTTCTTATCTGTATACAGCAACCGTCTCCCGATAATTCTGCACGTTTCGGTGTTTGTCCCGTGGTGATATCTCGAAAACTGTGGGTGAAATTACGCGTCAAAAAATGGCTGAATAATAAGAAGAAGACAGATGACCTTCGGATAACAATAGTGTGATTGCCATAGGCAGTCACACTAATTATTTATTCTCTATATTACCTTGATGAGCACAAGCATGTCCTCCAGGTCTTTTCCGGACCATTTATCAAAAGGCTCAAGCAGCTGCAGGCGGTTGCTCTGAGGGTTGACATCTACTCGGAGGCCTGAACCGTCGGCTGGGGGGTGCTGATACGTGTCCTGGCCTGGGTCAAAGTCACGTGCCGGTAGCTCATCTCCTGTTGGTGGCTGTAGCTTAAATTTCTCTCCATTGGGTGCTGTGAGATAGTCCACTTCAGGATTAAATTTGAGAGTGCCAGCTATGGCAAGTGCAGTGACAATCTGATCAGATTTATTAAAAAAAAAAAAAAAGAAATAAAAAAATAAAAAATAAAGTCGGGGGGAGAAGAAACATAGCTAACCAGTGAGAAAAACAATGTAGGAGTACACAGTAAATTGTGGCAGCCAGATTATAAGACCGTTAACTTAGTACCTCTGGAGATGTGACAAATGCATGAGTGGCAGGGTTGGCATCATTTCGAGCTGTGAAGTTTCTATTAAAAGACGTGACAATGGTGTTTTTCACTCCCTTCTTAACGTCACGCCTATGTAGGATTAATAACATTGTTTTGGTTATAAATGTGTAAAATACATAACAGACAAATTAATGAAAGTCCAGGCACACACACACTTTATGCACACTATCTTAAGAATTACCTGTCCCACTGTCCAATGCATGGGCCACAAGCATTAGCCATGACGATTCCACCAACATCCCTCAAGATCTTAGCCTGCAACCAGGGAAATATTCCAGAATGTAGTTCCACAATTGAATTACCCAGTGAATAATTACACAGAATCTGTTCTGAGCAAGATCACAGAATGTACAATTCAGGCCCAAAACTCACATAACCATCTCGCTCAATGGTGGCACGAATCTGCTCAGATCCAGGACTGACAGTAAACTGGGACTTGCACTTCATCCCCTTGTCCAGTGCCTGTTTGGCCAGAGAGGCAGCTCTACCCATGTCCTCATAGCTCGAGTTGGTACAGCTTCCAATCAGACCTGGAAGTTCACAAAAGAGAGAAACAAACCAACCTCTATATAAATTACCACTCCCACTCAATTAAGCTCATCTGTAATTTATATTATGGCCACCTGGTATGCAACAACATTTAGGTAGGTAGCATCTCTCAATTTAACATCCACATTGATGTCCAGACTTTGGGATTCCTAGTAAATCACTGCCCAGAATATCAGACTCCCTCCATCAACTTGTCTTATTACCACAGAGCATCTTGTGGCCCTCCTTTCTCCAGGTAAATGGTGCACACATGCCCAGTCATCCATGGGACGTAAAAGAAAATGGGACTCTAACCAAATTCCAAAGTCCAGTTCTGACACTCATGTGCATTGTAACTGCTTTGATAGACAAGATTTAGCATGAGAATTCTGCAGTTAGTCAGACCTATGTGTAGCTTGGTGTGATAGTCTGTGTGTTGTGATATGTTCATCCTCTAGCAAGCAGTAAAATTTTCTGTGATTTGTGCTAAAATGGTCCAGGACCAACAACATATTCCCAGCGGCACTCTACAAGCTTTGTAATTATGGTGATGCTCTGACCCAGTCATCTGGTGTTAATATTTTGCCAACCCCAGCACGTTGACATCTATTATATTCCAGACCTGACAAGATAATCAGTGTTATTTCATCTGAGAGTAGACAATGTTGTGGCTCATCACTGTATAGATGAGTTGATGGAGTTGTAGTATTACATACCAACTTTAACCTCAAGAGGCCAGCCATTCTTCTCTGCTACAGCACCAACGTCTGAAACTGGGTGAGCCAAATCAGGAGTGAAGGGACCATTGATGTGGGGCTTCAGCTGCAACAAGGCACAGTAAAACAGTATACAGATGCACATCAAAGATTACTGAGCTATTATTATGATAGATAGAGATATTTTTATATATATAAAAATCAGCCTTATTTGAAATTTATTAGCTTTTAAGAATGACTTTTGATATACACTATTTTTATTGGCAACCTCCTTAAATCCAAAGTTTTACAGAAGGTGCAGGCAGGAAAAATGCCACTTTTACAACAAACACACACGCACGCACGCACGCACGCACGCACAAAATAGTAGTAGGGGTTCACTCCACGAACAGTTTCACCATATGTGAGGTACAGCATTCAAACAGGCAGTAAGAAATTATGGTGGTGTTTACACAATTAGCGTGACCTTTCACTTTAAATTTGTGCACTGACCCAACTTGTCTGCCATGGATGAAGTGAGGCATGTCGGTGTGAACAAAATAGCACTGTAGCAATGAATGCTGAAATTTCAAAATTGATGTCAGGAACATCTTGAATGCCAATAAAGAGGATCATAAAAGAATCAAACTAAGTAATTATTACAGCATGAATCAATAGCCGTATTTTAGGTTGAGGAAATGGCATAAGTAGACACTTGCTCATTTGATCATTTCTGCTTACTATATACAGTGACTTGCCCCTTGAGCTTTTCCACATTGTTTCATGGTACAGCCACAAACTTAAATGTATTTTATTGGGATTTTGTGTGGTACATGATTTTCAAAGTTTTTAATAAATAAAAATCTGAAAAGTGTGGCTCTGATACCCTTATATAAAATCTCACATAGCACCCTGAACATCTCACAGACCAGTGTTCAATACATCATCCAAAAAGTATGGCACAAGTGCAAACCTAAAATGACATGGCCATCTGCCTAAACTGACAGCCCACACAACGAGAACACTAATTACAGAAGCAGCCAAGATGCCCATGGTTGCTTTGGAGAAGCTCAAGCTCTGGAGAAGATCCACGGCTCAAGTGGGAGTTTCTGTACAACTATTAGTCATATACTTCACAAATCTGGCCTTTATGGAAGAGTGGCAAGAAGCCATAAGAAGTGCCACTTGCAGTATGCCACATGCAGGGGACACAGCAAACATGCAGAAGAAGGTGCTTGGGTCAGATGAGACCAAAGTTGAACTTTTTAGCGTAAATGCAAAATGCTGTGTGTGGCAGAAAATTAACACTGTACATCACCCTGAATACACAATCCCCACCATGAATCATGGTGGTGGCAGCATCATGCTGTAGGGATACTGTTCTTCAGCGGGGACAGGGAGGCTGGTCAGAGTTGATGGAACATGGATGGCGCTAAATACAGAGCAATCCTGGAGCAAAACCTCTTAGAGGCTGCAAAAGACTTGAGACTGGGGCAGAGGTTTGTCTTCCAGCAAGGACAATGATCCTAAATATACAGCCAGAGCTACAATGGAATAATTTAGATCAAAGCATATTCACATGTTAGAATGGCCCAGTCAAAGTCCAGACCTAAATCCCATTGATAATCTGTGGCAAGACTTGGAAATTGCTGTTCAGATAGAATCTGACTGAGCTTGAGCTCTTTTGCAAAGAATTTTGCAATTTTGCCAAAACAAAATAAAATAAAATTCAACCTCTAGATGTTCAAAGCTGCTAGAGACATACTGCACAAGACTTCCAGCTGTAATTGCAGCAAAAATTCAAGTCTGAGTTGGAGAATGACAATTATTATTAGAATCAATATCAATATTAGTGGTGCTTGAAAGTCTGTGAAACCTTTAGAATTTTATATATGTCTGCATAAATATGACCAAAAACATCATCATATTTTCACAAAAGTCCTAAAAGTAGATGGAGAATTAGACAAGGTTATTAATTTATTGATGAAAATGGTCCAATAATATTACATATTAGTGAGTTGCAAAAGTATGTGAACCTTTGCTTTCAGTATCTGGTGTGAAACCCCCCCCCCAATGCAGCAATAACTGCAACTAAACGTTTCTGGTAACTGTTGATCAGTCCTGCATAATTGGCTTGGTTAAATTTTAGCTCATTCCTCTATACAGAACCCAACTCTGGGATGTTGGTGGGTTTCCTCACATTAATTGCTCACTTCATGTCCTTCCGCAACATTCTGATTGGATTAAGATCAGGACTCTGACTTGGCCATCCCGAAACATTAAACTTTATTCTTCTTTAACCATTCTTTGGTAGAACGACTTGTGTGTTTAGGATTGTCTTGCTGCATGACCCACCTTCTCTTGAGATTTAGTTCATGGACAGATGTCCTGACATTTTCATTTAGAATTCTCTGAAATAATTTAGAATTCATTTTTCTATCAATGATGGCAAACCGCCCTGGCCCAGATGCAGCAAACCAGGCCCAAACCATGATATTACCACCATCATGTTTCACACATAAGGTTATTATGCTGGAATGCAGTGTTTTCCTTTCTCCAAACATAACACTTTTCTTTAAACCAAAAAGTTCTATTTTGATCTCATCTGTCCACAGAACATTTTTTCCAGTAGCCTTCTGGCTTGTCCAAGTGATCTTTAGCAAGCTGCAGACGAGAAGCAATGTTCTTTTTGGAGAGCAGTGGCTTTCTCCTTGCAACCCTGCCATACACACCATTGTTGTTCAGTGTTCTTCCCATAGTGGACTCATGAAAATTAACATTAGCCAATGTGAGAGAGTCCTTTAGTTGCTTAGAAGTTACCCCGAAGTCCTTTGTGACCTCACCAACTATTACATGCCTTGCTCTTAGAGTGATCTTTGTTGGTCGATCACTCCTGGAGAGGGTAAGAAAGCGCCTTGACAATGTCTCTTACTGTGGACTGGCAGAGTCCAATCTACTTTGTTCATGCCATGATACCCTTCCACAAACGTGTTGTGAAGAGCAGACTGATAGATCTTGATGTTCTTAAAACAAGACAGGCTGCCCATTCAAACCTGATTGTCATCCCATTGGTTGACTCTTTCATATGAAATAAACATACATGCTGTACTGCACCCTGTTTATGTATTCCCCATTTCCTGTTCAGGAACTCTGTTCTACTGACATTAAATTGGATCATTATGTCCTCACCTCACTTAGATTGATCTCAATCAGCTGATCATATTCACAGCCACTGTCTGGGACCAAGATATCCTTATATTCATCAGACAGTGCAGCAATGTCTAAACATAAAAGAAAATTACAAAAATAGCAAGAGAATGCATATAAATGTTAATGAATACATCTGTGTATGGTATGCTGCCTACCTCCACGGCCTGTTTTTTCCAGATATGTCCTCATACGATGATTGTAAGGGAAAACAGAAGTAGTGGCACCAATTTCAGCCCCCATATTACAGATTGTGGCCATTCCTAAAACATCCCCGCAAAAGTGTTTATAAACTGTTTTAAGTAAATTACTAATTATTTGTGTAAATATTTATTGTGTAAACTCTCACCAGTGCAGGAGATGGAGTCTACCCCAGGTCCATGGTACTCCACAATGGCACCAGTGCCACCTTTTACAGTAAGGATTCCAGCCACTTTCAGGATTACATCCTTTGGTGAGGTCCAACCTGACAATGTACCTGTCAATTTCACACCAATAACCTGCACAGATAATATGCATGTACTGATGTTAGTGGAAAAGGATCTAGTTTTCACATTCCTGCAAATTATATCAAAATACGTCAAGAACCCCCTCCTGCCACACAATGCGAACAAAATGTGGGAAGAAGAAAAAAAAAAATATATATATATATAAACAAACAAACAAACAACACACACACAGTTGCAATCAGAAATATTCATCCCTCTCAACTTCAAAGATATTATAGAGATGTGGATGAAAGGTAATGACAATAAATGACAAAACTATTAAACAATAAACAGTATTAATACATATGCAAGTTATTTTGACAACAGAAGTTGACTTGACTTTGACGTTTCAAGTACTAATAAGCTTCTTATACCTCTCAATTGGAATCTTGGCCCATTCTTCAGTGCAAACAACTGCCTTCTTTAAATCCTACCAAAGACTTTCAAGTTTTAGATCTGGTGACTGAGAAGGTCACTCCAGGACAATGCAGGATTTTTTTTTTTCTCAACCAGGCTTTTGTTGACTTGTAGGTGGGCTTAGGATCATTGTCTTGCTGGAAGGTCCAACGATTGCCACGGTTTAATTTGTCAACAAATGGCATCATATTTCTCTTTAGAATGACCTGGTATTTCTGAGAATCCATGATGCCAGGTACAGAATCAAGATTGCCAGTTCCTGCTACAGAAAAACAGCGCCACATCATCAATGACCCACCTCCATGCTTGACTGTGTGGGTAGTATTCTTCTGCTCATAAGTCTGGCCTTTTGCATGGCAGACATACGTCAATATGTCCAAACAGTTCCAGTTTGGTTTCATCAGTCCATAGAACTGCCTCCCAAAACTCTGTAGCCTTAACCAAATTCCTCCTGGCATATTCTAGTTGCATTTTGATGTTCCTTGTGTTTAAGAGTGGAGTATGTTTTGGAGTTCAACCCTGAAGTCCTTGTTTATTCAGTACAAGTCTTATAGTTGCTACTGAAGCACTTGCTCCAGCCTTCATCAGGTCATCCTCTAGGTGTCTTGCAGT
This sequence comes from Loricariichthys derbyi, assembly GCA_033118015.1. Taxonomy (NCBI): domain Eukaryota; kingdom Metazoa; phylum Chordata; class Actinopteri; order Siluriformes; family Loricariidae; genus Loricariichthys; species Loricariichthys derbyi. The sequence goes on from JAVSBU010000022.1 coordinate 4,988,646, forward strand.
CACATGGGGTTTTTTCCTTAGTTTTCCTGACAAAGTCATTAAGGGCCCTTGATGAAATTTCAGGCTTTCTTCCATGGTCAAGCAGGTTTGCAGCTGTTCCATAAGTTTTAAACTTCCTTATAAAGCTCACAATGGTGTCACTTGGGATGTTATATTTTTTTTGGAAATCATCTTATACCCAAGGCTCTTTAGGTGCGATGAAAATCTCCTCTCTCAGCTTTTGTGAAAGCTCCTTTGTCTTTCCCATGATTGCAACTCACCATGAATTCCTTCACGGGTGGGATTTATATAAGCATCACAGCTGAAGCAAGTGAAGGATTCATTATAGAGTTCTCAAAGGCTTAATTATGTTTAAACTCCACTTTAGTCCATAAAAAACTGCCATCTTTTGGAGACTGAATATTTTTGACTGGAACTTATCCCACAGTTGCTTGGATTGTAGGATTCAGTTGTAAACTCACTGACTAAATGTACAGGTATGCACTGTGTAACGCACATATGTCCAATCACATCTCTCTCTTTGTTAGAGTATCTATACAAATTATTGCATAATGCAAGATTTCACAGAATATTATAGACATTAAGTGACATACTTTTAATCATTCGTGACAATTAACAAAAGTTAACCATGTAAGACTGTAGCTGTGACTGATTTTTCGGTATATGTAAACTCACTTTAGGGCACTTGAGCTCCCAGGGAATTCCAGCCATGACATCAACAGCATCAGCCCCACCAACTCCAATACAGATGCTGCCCAATCCACCACCATTAGGAGTGTGGGAGTCTGTTCCAATCAGCATGACCCCAGGGAAGGCATAGTTTTCCAGAATAATCTGGCAGAATTTAAACATGTTATATTGACTAAACACAAATATTTAACCTTAACAGTGTTTTTATCTACAATGGACAGTAGTACAGTATGAGAAGTTGTTTCACACATTACCTGATGGATGATACCAGAGCCAGGTTTCCAGAAACCAACACCATATTTGGCCCCAGCACTGGCAAGGAAGTTATAAACCTCTTGATTCACTTCCTGCATCACAGAAGAAAAAGAAAGAACCAAACCACTATTCAATTTACAATTGTAATTTTCTTGGTTGATTCCGATTGACAATTTTTTTACCCAAACGATCGGCCGATTCTGATCACCTTTCTATGAATTATAAATGACACCATACAGAAACATTCGGTTCAACTTTTTTGCAATGGAAATGTCATTGGGTGTGCCTGGATATGGGCGAAACAACAGAAATACTGGTACTCTACGTTTTACAATGGCCCGACTTATAATAAGTAATAAACAGGAATACACATTGTACAGAAACTGCACTCTGTATTTGAATTTTCCCAGGCAAGTGATATGCAGCCTGACACAGGGAGTGACGTGACTAGAGTGATTGTTGGGAAATGCAGTGAAGAAAAGCCGTGGTCAAGCAATCACTGGTAACATGTATAGCAACAGAAAAACTTTATAGAACTTGTTCCAATAAGTTAAATGTAATATATTTGGGCCACTTGAGACTTGTTGATAATACTATTTATTTAACATGTTTCATGATTAATTACAAGCTAGCTACTCCAGATGCTGGCTCTTAAATAAAACAAAAGTAAGGTAGCTATTAATAAAATGATTAGATTTGTAGAAGTACTACAGAATGACTGCTTGGTCTGTTATATTTGCTGAAATGTCCATCAGACAGAATTATGGGACTATCTTCCATTTGGGACAGTCCTTTTCTTGAGAGCAAGAGGAAGCTGCCTAACTAAAGCACTTCCTACATAAGTTGCTGTTACACAACTAAAATGTAGAGATAGACTTACCTTTGCTCTCTGCAGGTCCTGGGCTCCCCCAACTTGAGCCTCTATAAGATGGTCACAGTGGATGGTAGATGGCACAGCTACTTTAGGCAGCCCGCTGCTGATGAACTGCAGCATGGCCATTTGGGCAGTAGCATCCTGCATTGCCACTCTGTCTGGGCGCAGTCGCAAATATGTACGCCCTCGAGCAATCTCCTGACCTGCAGGGTCATCCAGATGTCCATAGACAATCTTCTCTGACAAAGTAAGAGGTCTGTCCAGCCTAGTGAGAAAAGAGACCACATTAGTGCATGGTTTATTGCTGTTGCTGCTTCAACTGAATTAAAAATAAATAAATAAATTTAAAAAAAAAATATGACAAAGTGTTTGCCCCTTCATTATTTCTTTTTTTTTTTGCATATTTGTCATTTTTAAATGTTTCAGATCATCAAATAAATGTAAATATTAGTTAAAGACAACACAAGTAAACACAAACTGTAGCTTTTAAATGAAGGTTATAATTAAGGGAGAGAAAAAAAAAAAAAACCTACATGGTCCTGGGTGAAAAAAAAAAACAACAACTAGTAACTGGTTGGGCCACCCTGAGCAGCAACAACTGCAATCAAGCTTTTGTGGTAACTTGCAATGAATCTTTCACTCATCTTTGCAGAATTGTTGTAATTCAGTCACATTGGAGGGATTGAGCATGAACTGCCTTTTAAAGGTCATGCCACAGCATCTCAATAGGATTCAGGTCAAGACTTTGACTAGGCAACTCCCTGAAGTATTTCAGTCAGCCATTCAGATTGGTCTTGCTGGTGTCTTTTGGATCCTTGTCCTGCTGCAGAACTCATGTTCTTTTCAGCTTGAGGTCACGAACAGATGGCCGGACATTCTCCTTCAGGATGTTTTGGTAGACAGTAGAATTCATGGTTCCATTTATCACAGCAAGTCTTCCAGGTTGTGAAGTAGCAAAACAGCCCCAGACGGTCACACCACCATATATTTAATGTAGGTATGATATTCTTTTTTTTTAAATGCGGTGTTACTTTTACACCAGATATAATGGGGGACACACTTCCAAAAAGTTAAACTTTTGTCCCGTCAGTCCACAGAGTATTTTCAGAAAGGTTTTGGGGATCGTCAAGATGTTTTGTCAAAATTGAGACGAGCCTTAATGTTGTTTTGCTCAGCAGTGGTTTTCATCTTGGCACTCTGCCATGTAGACCAACTTTGCCTATTCTCTTTCTTATGGTGGAGTCATGAACACTGACCTTATCTGAGGCAAGTGAGGCCTGTAGTTCTTGGGATGTTATGGTCTTTTGTGACCTTTTGGATGAGCCTTTGCTGCACTCTTGATGTAATTTTAGTTGGCCGGCCACTCCTGGGGAGGATAATGGCTCTCAGTGTGGTTGGCTGGAGTCCAAAAAAGCCATTTATAAAATTAGAACCTTTTCCAGGCTGATAGATCTCAATTACTTTCTTTCTCATTTGTTCCTGAATTTCTTTGGATGTTGTCATGATGGCTAGCCTTTGAGGATCTTTTGGTCTACTTCACTTTGTCAGGCAGGACCCAGTGAAGAGATTTCTTGATTGAGAACAGATGTGGCAGTAATCAGGCCTGAGTGTCTAGAGAAACTGAACCACAGTGTGGCCAACTGTGGGGCCAAGCACTTTTTCACACAGGGCCATGTAGATTTTGATTGTGCACGCACGCGCACACGCGCACACACACAAAGTATTCAGACCCCTTAATTTTTTCACTCTTTCATAGCAGCCATTTGTTAAAATCAAAAAAGTTCATTTTTTTCCTCATTAATGTACACTCAGCACCCCATCTTGACAGAAAAAACATGTAGAAATTTTTGCAAATTTATTAAAAAACAAACTGAAATATCACATGGTCATAAGTATTCAGACCCTTTGCTGTAACACTCTTATTTAACTCGCATGTTGTCCATTTCTTCTGATCCTCCTTGAGATGGTTCTACTCCTTCATTGGAGTCCAGCTGTGTTTAATTAAACTGATTGGACTTGATTAGTAAAGGAACACACCTGTCTATATAAGACCTCACAGCGCATGTCAGAGCAAATTAGAATCATGACGTCAAAGGAACTGCCCAAGGAGCTCAGAGACAGAATTGTGGCAAGGCACAGATCTAGCCACGGTTACAAAAGAATGTCTGCAGCACTCAAGGTTCCTAAGAGCACAATGGTCTCCATAATCCTTAAATGGAAGAAGTTTGGGATGACCAGAACTCTTCCTAGACCTGGCCATCCAGCCAAACTGAGCAATCATGAGAGAAGAGCCTTGGTGAGAGGTAAAGAAGAACCCAAAGATCACTGTGTCTGAGTTCACAGTAGGGAGATGGGAGAAAGTTCCACAAAGTCCACTATCACTGCAGCCCTCCACCAGTCAGGGCTTTTTCTCATCAATGCAAAACATATGAAAGCCCAAAGAGTTTGCCAAAAAACACCTGAAGGACTCCCAGACTATGAGAAATAAGATTATCTGGCCTGATACAATGAAGATTGAACTTTTTGGCATTTATTCTAAGCAGTATGTGTGGAGAAAACCAGGCACTGCTGCAGTGATAGTTGTGGAACTTTCTTCCATCTCCCAACTGCATCCTTGAGCTCAACCACAGTGATCTTTGGGTTCTTTACCTCTCTCACCAAAGCTCTTCTCCCATGATTGCTCAGTTTGGCTGGTCATCCCAAACTTCTTCCATTTAAGGATTATGGAGGCCATTGTGCTCTTAGGAACCTTGAGTGTTACAGAAATTCTTTTGTAACCTTGGCCAGATCTGTGCCTTGCCACAATTCTGTCTCTCAGCTCCTTGGGCAGGTGTGTTCCTTTCTTAATCAAGTTCAATCAGTTTAATTAAACACAGCTGGACTCCAATGAAGGAGTAGAACCATCTCAAGGAGGATCAGAA
>JAVSBU010000022.1:4993485-5004494 GCA_033118015.1 Loricariichthys derbyi
GCCGGCTTTGCAGTGACCCCTGACCAGTTTAACACACACACACACACACACACACACACACACACACACACACACACACACACACGAGAGAAAACTAAACAAAAAACACATCATTACACAAGGCCGCATGAGGTTTTTAACTACAGCAGAGCACACAGACCTACGTTTACTTGCTCAATCTTTGTCGCGTATGAAAACGCCCTCCTCCGCCCTGCGCCCTCACCCTCCTGAGCTCTTAATGGCCTGTGATTAAGCCGGTAATTTTACTCTCACCCAGAGCGCGTTTGCTTTCTCTGAGACGTGACGAGCTTTCCAAATGTTTCTCAACAGCGCCTGCAGAGTGACAGTAAGGTTTAAAGCTTCATCCTTAAACCAAGGCCAGAGCTCCGATTAACGGATTAACGTTCTTCATCCTGAGTTTAGCCTTAATCCAGGGTTTTCAGATTGTTTCAGTTCTTTAATTTGTAATTACTTCAGACAGCAACAATCAATAAAATCCAAATCAAATCCATATTTGGCAGAAGCAACCTGCTACCTCACTGTACATTCATACTGGGCCAATTTAGAGCAACCAGTTAACTTAACTCATGTCTTTAGAATGTGGGAGGAACCCGGAGTAAACCCAAGCAGGCGCAGAGAAGGCCTGGACTGAACCCCTGGACCGGTTTGGTTTTATCTTACTTAGTAAAATTACTAAGAACTTAACTAGACTGGGTTTTTCTTTAATGTCATTTAAGTTGGGTTCAGACCAAAATGGAACCTTTTGTTTAAGAAAAATCATTCAAACTAATACTAGTGTATTAAAAAGTGCTTTTTTTTCAATAGAATGAATAATAATGTGCTTATCCTAAAAACAGTCCGAGAGGCTGTTAGTTCAAAATAATATCCGACTGGCATTTCCTGTGGGCTGGCACTGGGTGGGAAAAATATCCTAAGCTTTCCCTTCCTGTCTGAATTCACACTCGGACACGGTTCTGGCTCGGTCACCTCTGTGAAAAGGAACAACTCAGATAGGTTTCAAACATCCAAAAATCCAAACCATTTAGTTTGACCGGGCCTCCCTAAACCTTTACGATCATGTTTTAGGAGGACCTGGAGCCGTCTAGTTTTAGTTTCTGCTCTACCAGCTTTGCTTGGACTGAGCTACGATCTGTGGTTTGACCGTGACATTGCCCATTGCGGGCCGGTGGCATTTGTGAGGTCTGGCTCCTCTGGGCTTTGTGTGTGTGAGCAGCTTTAGAGCAGCTTGGGAAAATGGACCAGCGAGAGTTTTCCCCACCGGCTGTGAGGGACAGGAAAAGAAGAGACGATCGGGTCTCTCGCTTTAATTTAGTCGCACTTAAGAGAATTCTTCAGCCTTCTTTTACCTCCTTTAGGTTTATAACGTGACAGGACAAAGTTCTCACATCACACATCTGAGGGTTTGAGGAGCTGAAGTTTTTTGCCTGGCTCTCGGCTCCCTCTGCTGACTGAAACCTTTAGTCCAGACGGAACACCAATGATGCAGTGACCCCAGTTTATTAAACAGTTTACACAAAAGGCCTTTCAACTCTCACAAAGGGAATAGAGAAGCTCGATTTGTTCAGGATACTCGAAGCCTGGCCTGTGGGCAGAAAACCAGTCAAAATCTAGCAAAAACACATTACGAAAAATGTAATTTTGACGTTCAGATTTTTACCGTCCAGGTGTCTCTAGGATGAGGGGCAAATCGTCCAGTCTGGGCTCGTTGACAATGCTTCGGAACGCTTCGATCCCAATCTGTCCACGCCCTATGTCTTCGTGTCGGTCCAGGTGGCAGCCCAATTTACCTAGAACAGCCAAAAGGTTGCTTATATAGCAAAGAAAAATCCTGTGTTCCCTCCACGTTTCTATGTCAGAGTCATGGACAAAAGTCCTGGACAGGGTGCCAATCCTGTAAATGCACCTTCCGACCAGCAGTTTACAAATGCCACCCACCTGGGATTTGAACCCAAGCTCCAAAAGTGTTTATACTCATTAAAAAGCCGTGATCACAGAAAGTCGTTTCGTTAGCGTACCTTTTGAGTCGTTAAGATGAACCGCCTTCAGGTAACGCAGTCCAACCACCTGGTCAAATTCCTCCAGCACGGACTTCACCCCTCCTTCTGCAGAAATGTCATAACCTGCACAGGCAAGGATGTTCCATAAAGAGTTTAACCTTCGACGTGAAGTTTATGGAGCGTCGCTCTCTGAAATCGTGACCGCCCACCTGCTGCGAACGCATGGCACGTGTCCAGACACACCCCCACACGCGTCTGGTCCCGAACCCGGTCGATGATGCTCTTGAGCTCGTGAAACTGTCCACCCACAGTGCTTCCCTGTCCGCTCATGTTTTCGAGCACTGTTGAAAGAACGAATCGCCTCGTAAAGGTTAGGCAGGTTCATGGATTTCAACTGAATTTTCGCACTTCTAATTTACCAGTACAGACGCCGGGTATCTGCTGGTGGGCATGGTTTATAGCTTGGGCGATCCTCTCAATGCATTCCTCGGTGCTGGAGCCCACGGAGGCCCCGGGGTGGAAGTTAAACAGCGTGAGGCCCAAAGCGCGGCAGCGACTCAGCTCATCAACCAGCATGGCCTGGCTCTTATTGAACACATCTGAGACAGAGCAGAGACGAGATCAGACACCACACCAAAGCTCAGATGTCCAGCGTTACAGGATTTGGGAATCTCACAGTGGAGGTTCTGGAGTGCACTCAGGACAAGATGGCATCCAGAACCACCAGCCAATAAGGTTCTGATGTGAATCGAGATCCAAGATAAGCACGAAAGATTTTGCAGGACCTTCTGCCCTGATCAATGATGCCTGTTTTGTGAACAAATCACTCTAACACCTCACACACATGTTATAAATAAGGGACCGGATTCACAAAAGTGTCTTAAGGAAGAAAATCTTTAATGTGTAATGTTTTTTCTTAACTTCATTCTTAAGAATAACTCTAAGAACACGTGGTATTCCTGAAAGCATTTTGTCCTTAAAAGGTTTCTTAAGCATAAGTAAGACTGATATACATTAAGTTCATAAGTATAAAGGCAAAGATGTTGCTTTAATCCATCATCACCCCATATTTATCGTATTTTCCAAGGAGCATTTTTTTCCCGTTAGCTGTTTCTTCCACCATCACCTCCATTTTTTGTTTGCTAAAATCTTTTGAACACTTGCTTTGATGTTGTTTGATGTCTATCACGCCGTCCTCTAAGCGGATTAAACTAAATAATGTAAATGATGGTAAATACAATATTTATGAACTTCTTAGCATTTATCTTAAGAACGTTCACAGTTTTTTTTTTACTTAAGAAAGCTTTTGTGAATCCGGCCCAATAACAGTTAAACCGTCAATTAATAAGAATTAATGTTTCTTGACTTATTTTGTGTTTGAGCATCCTGAGCAATTCTTAGCATATAACTCGAATTTCACTTTTTATTCCATCTAAACGCATAACGTGGGTACAGCAATAGTCCAAAATGTTAATTGAAGCACATGATCAGACGTGTTGGACGGACCTTCTTTGGGGGAGCCACAGTTCATCAGGTAGGATCCATGTGGGAGAATGTGTGAGGGGTCAAAGGCGTGTTGAGAGCAGGCCTCCTGGAATTTCAGTGCTGCCCTCTCATTGAGAGCGGGTCGTTGCCAGGAACGCTGGGAGCCGAGGAACATGCCAAAACTGCGACCCCCCATGTAGACGCTCGACTCGACCGCGTTCCAAATGCCTCCTACAAAACACGTTTAGGTTTTGCATTATACAGCATTTACACACAAATCCTAGATCCTGAGCTGAGCAGACGGACGGTACGATTCTGCTCAGGAAAAGAGGGGTTCGATTGCGAAGATGAAAATGTGAAGTCAATTACCTGCTATGGACACGTGAGAGCCGATGTACTTCTTTAGTCCCTTAGTCCTGTGCTTGCTTTCTGGTTTATCCACTGATGGTTCGTTTAACTCTTCGGTTTCTTCCTCTTTTGGTTTTCTCCTTTTCTCTCCTCGTCTCTGTTGAGCCATCATTCACTGTCAACTACCTAAAGGTGACATCATCACCATCATCATCATCCTTACAGTTAATAAAGAGATAAACACTAATAAACTGCTGTATATGTTAAAACTCAGCCATTTCCATTCCTAAGAAAAACATGAGAGTTATTCTGGAAATACCCCACAATTATCATTATTTTATATATAATTCACAGAGAATTTTATTCAGATCCCTTTTTTTCTGATTGCAATTTTCTAAAACTTTTTGAATGCTTACTTTGATTTTTTCCTCACAGCAGATTAAGTCAAATAAAGAAAATAACAGTAAGAACAAATTAAAAATGTGTAAATGTTAATCTGTAACATGCAGCATAGCCGATGTAAGAAGACAACAGAGAGTTCTGCACATTCTTATGAAGTGCTCAGTGTTTGTCTTAAGAACTTTTGCCATTTTTTTTCTTAAGAAAGCTTTAATGAATCCAGCACCAGAATTTCAGCAGCATTCCAGAACTCATTAAATTTTAATTCTGAGGATCCACTGTATTTGAACAATAAAAGTTTTTCATAAGAATGACATCGAACAAAAAACACATTTAAGATGTTCTTTCTTAAGACACTTTTGTGAATTTAGTTGCTGCTCCTTATTCTGGCACCGGACCCTTCTCTTGGTCTCTCATGCCAGAACTTCTTGGACTGGGCTTCGCATATTGCCAGTCTGAGAAAGGGGGGGCCAATGAAATGGTAAAAATGACTCCTCTTGGCCCTGCACTGGACTGGACTGGTGTAATGACCAGGGTCTACACAACAGCCATTAACTTGCACATTGGAGGCCATTATTCCAGTCCCACATTCTTCAGCCTTTCAAACATCATTTCCTGCCCCCTGGGTGTTTTGTTTTGAGCACCAAAGCCAAGAGATCTAACTTCCAAATAAGCAGAAGGAAAGTAGCTCATAACAGCCCTAAGAGCTTTTAATATCTCCACCACCAAGCAGGAACTTCTAATGGTTAATCATTGTATCTTAAAAGGTTATAAAAGGCTATAAAACACGTTTGGATGTTTGATCAGGCTCATATCTTAATAAGTGCGGTGTTAATTGCGTTACCTCCAACACAGTCCAGTCCAGCACAACACAACACAACACAACACAATACAATACAATACAACACAATACAACACAATACAACACAACACAACACAACACAGCACAACACAATACAACACAATACAACACAACACAACACAATACAATACAACACAATACAACACAATACAACACAACACAACACAACACAGCACAACACAATACAATACAATACAACACAACACAACACAACACAGCACAACACAGCACAACACAATACAACACAACACAACACAGCACAACACAGCACAACACAATACAACACAATACAACACAATACAACACAACACAACACAACCCAGCGCGGCTCCGGTGTTTTGATTTAATTCGTAAACGGATCAAAACATCCGCACGCGCTCATAAAGCGCACCTCATGCACGATCCTTATAATCTTTCAGATCGACGTATTTAAAGCCTGAAACTCGAACATTTCGCCTGCAAAAGCGAAACTAAAAACCCTCCACCATGTGTGTAGGCTCCGGCGTGACGTCACACCGTCTGTAAGCAAAACGCGTATCCAAATTAAGTGCATGCAAACAAGAGAGAACATCACCATCAACAAACCAACAAACCTGCTCTGAAGACACAATAATGCAGCAGATAGTTTGTGCAGCCCGCTTAACTCAGCACGGCCTCTGCGATGATCTCTGAACTTTTTACTAAGGGATTTCCAGAATTTAGTAGGAATATGTGATATACAAGCATTCAGTCATTTAGCAGTTTTGAGTCCCAGCAGTCTGAGGGATCATAACCCAGTGCTGCAACAGCAACCCCTGGTGGTGGTGCTCACACATGTGCTCTGTGTTCTCTAGGGGGTGGGGCATGAGCAAGCAATGTGAAAAATTATATAGGTGATTTGATTCTGAGTTCTGAATTCAAACAGCCTTCCGGAACCAATTAAGTTTGAATTCCAAGGTTCCACTGTATTATTATTCATGTTTCTCTTGTTACCCCACTGCTGCTTTCTCTTCACTGGCTCCCTGTAGCTGCTTGCATTAGATTCAAAACCCTAATGCTGTCCTACAAAGTCAGAAATGGACCAGCACCTTCTAACCCAAAGGCAATAATCAAACCACACTCTGTACCTCGTACCCTTTGAGACACAAACTTTGCTCAACTAGACCCACTACATGTCATTAAAGGTAAATGAGCTTTAAGACTCTTCTCTGTACTGGCTCCCAGGTGTCACATTGAACTTCGACTGGATATCTGAGCAGTCGAGTCTCTTGCTGTCTTCAACTGGTGACTGAAAACTCACCTCTTCATTCAGCACTTGAATGAGGGCTGAAATCAGCATTTATATGTTTTATACATATATAAAGAAAAAAGTTTGTGTTGTGGATGAAACTACATCAGATTCTAGCTGGTCCTGGTTGGATTGTGTTCTTGGGCTTATGGTATGAGATAAGATTGACTACGAATAATACAAAGCACTTATGTAAGTTGCTCTGGATAAGAGTATCTGCTAAATGCTGTAAAATTTAAATGGTTGTCCTGGTCAGCTTGAGAGGCTGTGCTAAACCCAGGGCATACGCATAACAGAGCGCCAGTCCAACGCAGAGTTGGTACAGGTCACAGATGCGACGTTGGGAGATGAATCCTGTATGCAAAATGGTACCTGTGCTGGTATGTGTTGTATAATGTAAATATTGTAAATTAGGCATTTTGGAGAGACGGATGCATTTATGATGTTTAAAATGTGTCTAATGTGTCTCAAGCCTCCTGAGCTGGACTGAGGACTCAGCCTCAAATTGGACATCAGTGCATCTTCTCACACAGATTTTCATGCTCTATGGGTACAATCCCAATACTCGTCCTGAGATTCTTTAAACAACTGAGGTCTCTGATGGAGGGCTTTTCTGGCTGACTTCAACCCCAAACTCCATGGTGTTATTGTGTATAAGTGCCCAGCCTTACAGTCATGGTCCAAAATACTGTTTGTATGCTTATTTATTTAATGTTGCATTAGCGTAAACTGCTTTCTTGACAGGATCGAGGTTACATACAGGACCACTGTAGAGCAACCAATTCACCTAGCGTGTGTCTTTGGGATGTAGGTAGCATGCAGTCTAAACCCATGCAAACGCGCGAATGTCACACAGGCGATATCCGAGGTTGCACCAACCTCAAAAAAAACAACAACTAAAAACCCACTAATGGGCAAGGGGGTGGCACAGTGGTGCCGTGGGCAGTGCTCCTTCCTCACAGCTCTGAGATCCCCAGTTCAATCCAGACCCTGGGCTCCACCAGTTTGGAGTTTGCATGTTCTCCCTGTTTCCACCTGAGTTTTCTCCACATTCCAAAGACGTGTTAGGTTAATTAATGTTTCTAAAGTGCCCTTAGTGAGTGGATGTGGCCTAGGATGGATTGGAGGTTTGTTTTTGCCTTGCACCCTGTGTCACTGGCTAGGCACCGACTCTCCAGCGACCATGACTAGGATAAGCGTATAAGACAACAAATGAATGAATAAAGAGCATCGGATGTGGTTTGCTCTCTAAATGGTCCCTATGAACTGGTCCTGATCCTGTTAGGGTGTCTGTACGTTCTAAACTTATTTGTTTGTGTTTGTTACCCGTGGTACTGAGTGTTGGTATATGTGTGACGTCATAGTTTGGGTAGGGCAGGTTTACTCTGGGTAAAATGTGCGGATTGGCACCGGATACCCTCGCCAAGGGTTTGCGCGTAAAATAGGCGATTGAGAAAATGGTTTGCGTTGCGCGTTCGAATTTGTGTGTGGACTTTTAATACTGAAGGTCAAAATTTTCCCTCAGCGAACCCCCCCAACCCGTCACACACACACACACTTCATACCTAACAGTAAAATGGCCGACCGTCAACCGACTGACTTTTCAGCGCTTTAAAACCAGTTTGCTTGTGTTTTCTTGTTCTTCGTTTACACGATTGCGTTGTAGGATTCGGATCGGCTCTGTGGGTGACGGGTTTCCAGCATCGGCTGCACAAACGGCGACTTTTTCATGGGACTCTGGCGGATTTTAAGCCGCCTCGGATGCCTCAAAATTTACAATTTCGCACTGAAGCACTTTAGCAGCGGCTTAGCTTCCGAGCTACGGTTCATGTAATTCCTGAGGTAAGTGCTTCGCTCTTTGAGACAAGGATGAATTCATCGTTCGATGTTTTATAAGAACGGGCTCGTTTACTTGTATTTTAAAGGTTCGGGGTTGCACTTTATGAACAATAAGTCGCGTTTATGCCGAGTTCGCGGTCCGACGGTTAAGCTAAGCTCAGGTAACGCTAGCGCTCGCTAGCTACGAGCTAACCGCCAGCAAATTCGCCGTAGCAATGAAAACGTTTCTCTCTCACCCAGCGCTTCGCCCTGCAACAAATTGCGTTTTTTTGGTGTATAAAACGCTCACAGACCGGTTTGTGTAATTGTATGCAGTAAATAAATGTTCATAGCAGCTTTAGCACTGCTTATTTGTACCAGGGAGGCGGCTAACATGCTACCAGGCTAACGGCTTCGGTTCAGTTGTCATCCGGTGCAGCTTAGAGTTTGTGCGCCTCATGTTTTCTTATTTCTAATTTGTTATTCTCAAAAACGCCTCAGAAAATTAATTCTTATTCCATAAAGTCCGTGCAGGGGAAAATATAAACAATTCCCGTCTAATTGGAATTGGCCTACGGTTTCCACCAAATGTTTAAAATCAGTAACCTGTATTTTACTGGTTTATATTAAACATTTCTAAACAATCTTCTCCCCAATAACCCACTTATTACTTATTTCGCCAGTTATATTTAGACTAATATAATTAAGCTGCATCCTACTAAATGTAGATGAGCTGTAAGTTTGTTTAGAAAACGCTGGACGATGTGGCCACAAATGTATATCACGGTTTTTTAAAAAGATAATACCGGTTTCACAGTAGATCATGTTTTTGGTTTGTTTGTTTTTAAAGATAATACCGGTCTCACAGTATATCATGGCTTTTGGTCACTACTGGCATTTGAACCCTCAACCTTTTGACCCTCTGTCTGGTGTTCTAACCACGGTGCCACCACAGCTGTTTTGGTTATCTCTTCTGATTCTCTAACATTAACACTTAATTTAGTGGCCCTTTTTTTGTCCAGATGGAATAGAGTTGTGGTGACTGGTTTAACGTAATTAACTATTTTCTGATAAATTACAAACACAAAGCCATAGCTTAACAATCAGTTGATCCCCTGTGTCTGAAATGCATTTTGCAGGATAACATCGAGATTATGGTTTTGGGTCTGCCTTTTTTTGGCCAGTTCCATACTTAAGTCAATTTCTTGTTCTACTCTCTGCCACTGAATTATCTTCTTTAATCCTAAACAATCATGCACTGCTTTCTTTTGGAGGATGGCGTAACATCAACATGCAATATTTTAATGGTTACAATTAGCTTGTTAGTTTTTGATTTCTTTGTAAAATTTTTCTCTTCCTTCCAAGCCTAAGACTTCCTGCAGATCTAACAAAGCTTAAATTGTCATTCTCTAATGGGAATTGGCCTAAGCTGTGCCGTAAAACCTGGGCATGACTGTATTCACAAGATAGTTTAGCTATTTTGCAATGTTTTAAACAGTAATATTAAGGAAAGCTTTCAGTACAGCATAGCACATAGCAACTGTACTGTACAATAGTCATTTATAAAAGTCTTTTTTTTAAATAAAACTTGAAGCACATACCATAAACAAAAAAGGAATTAGAGCAATACTATTTTTCTTAATGCCTGTCAAGGCTGCTTATTCTCTTTATTGTCAGCAGGTGCTACAAGGATTCGTTTGTACTAGTTAGCTGTCATTCAGATGTGAATGAGATGTATATAAGACAGATTTTCATCTCCCGTTATAATTCTTAAGACATCAGTCGTTAAAGTACACAGACGTTAGATGCCGAGTACCTCCAATTGGTTTCTTAAATTGTCAGTTTGGTTTAGATAAAGTGCTTTTAACTTTTCAAGTTTCAAACACTACTGATGTTTGTCAGCTCATCGTTAGCTTGGTTTTATTTGAGAAATTTAGTTTGCTTTCTGATATGTTTAAATTACGTCAAACAGGTCTAGAGTCTGTTTACCATTAAGACTCTTAACAGCAAAAATATGCATTATTCATTAGTACCAAACCTGTAGATAAATCCAGACTGCATGTGTAAAATTTTTCCAAATCATACACACACTTTGTTGCACCCATTTGAGCGTGAGGAAATGGGGGCTGGATGGAGTGCCAGCAAGGTGTCAAATTAATAAACGTGATTTACTTTCAGTTGCATAAACGCTTGGTGTGTCTTAAAATTCCCACTGCCCTCAGGACTTGTAGTTCTTGTAGATCTTTTGTAGCCAAGGTAGTGGGTATAAACTGGCAGTGCATCAGCTTTATCGGGATAATAAATACTTAATATTACTTGAAGATCATCAGGTGAAAACTGCTTGCTCCCTGCAAGCATGAGTGTCTGCCAGCAACCTGTCAAACTGTTAGCAAACAATTTATTCTCAGGAGCGTTTTCACTTTGAGAGCATATTTCAAAAGTACCGTATTCAGGACTCTGTTTTCCAGAAGCTTGTTGTTAGGTTATTATTGTTTGAGAATATTTAATATGATACTTGCTCAATCATGTCACAATCTTGGTCCTTAGTAATTTGTGACCATATTTTGATTGGAGATACATTGCAACTTTTCGGTCGAAAGAGAAAAGACGCATGAAATTTTAGAACGAGAAGGGCTTGACATCAAGTGGAGACGAAGCCAGATGGTTAATAACTGATGCATACTTAAAGGCAAATTCATCGTATTTTGGTGAATATCATCTAATCGTCATTTCTTGTTCTTTATATAACAAATAATAATTTCATGCCCTCGGATGGAGATTAGTGTACCTTATAATTGTTAAAAAATGGAAT
>JAVSBU010000022.1:5028477-5042623 GCA_033118015.1 Loricariichthys derbyi
GAGGACAGAGGATGCAGAGGACAGAGTGAGATGGAGGAGGACGACTCGCTGTGGAGACCCCTGAAAAGGGAAAAGTCTGAAGAAGAAGTCTGAACAGAGAGTTCCGAGTTCCATGTCAGTCCAAGCTGGTTTATGCTGGTCATGATGGTGTTTTTCGGTGTACCAGGTGTCCGAAACATATGTGCTGGTTGCTGTTTTTTTAAGCAGCGACATTATAAGCAAAATTAAAAACAAGATGTGTTGCTGCATTTTGAACCTCAAACATACAGTAATCATCAGAAGCCAGATGTTGTCGAGTGAATCTCAACTCCTTGAGTTAAAGACTGAGAGTGCTGCAGGATCAGAACACGTTATTCATGGAAATGGATCGCTCACTGGACCAACAACAATCTATAAAATGTATCGACACGGTAGGGGTTTAATAAGCTGTCAAAGTGTCCACTGAGTTTAATTGTTATTACATATTTTAATAAACCATAACCCAACACTGGCACAGCTGTACGGTTCGACAGAACTACTTCACCTTTTTCCATACATAATTCACTAATCCTCGCATTTTGCCCCCAGTATTATACTGCTCTGTGCTGGATTTCTGAAATATTTAACTGGAACTAACTGGGCACCAGTCCATGACCAGGTCCCATAACCACACCACTGGACCCTGACGGTTCAAGCCAAGCTTGGGCTCTGGTCCCAGACCCTCAGTAACTGCTGCATGGTTTATGTTCCTCCTGCAGTAATTCATCAGTTTTTGACTGTTGGTTTGATATTGATTATGTATTTGTATTATATATCATGTTAAACCACCTGATCCACCATGACGAAAAATAGTCCAACACCCAAACAGCATCTCATCAGGCCTTTCCACTGAAGGATGGGGTCTGACAAACTGCGTATAGATTGAGATGGAATTTGTATTTGTTCGCATACAAAGTCATCTGCACGAAGGGAAGATAGAAAAAGACTTTTATATTGAACGCTAATGAGAGAGGGTCAACCATTTTGCAAAAGAGTTGAGGTACTTCGGGTTGCCAACGTGGTGTTATTCACTGCTTAAGGCTGCTGTGCCAGGATTGTGCTACTAAACTGTTTTGAGCAAAACAAATTATGTCAAAAACTTAGAAGACGTCAAAAGGTATTAATTAATAAACAAAAAAATCATAGTTTATACACCTAAAGTTTTTGTTGACATGATTTCACTGAGAATTAATGAGGGATTTATCCTTGCGTAATCCACCAATTATCTGGCAACCCGCGGAAGTTTACTACTGGGCTCTACGGCTTCAGCTGCTCTTCTCAGCGATTCTAATCCTTAGGGAAGCGTTATGTGTTTTGATTAATAAAGTTTTTGTGCGATAGGACAGTTACACTGGCTTTCGTATATTGGAGTAAGAGTTGAGCAGTGTGTTCTTTCATGGCGTTGTTTGAGAAAGAGGTTAAGTTTGCCTCTGGGAGCAGAGGAGGATGAAGATGGATGACAGGGAACATTCGTGGCTGTAAAGATTTAAACCAATTTATTCCTTCAGGTTGATTACTGCTTTCTGTAAGTATTAACTCCTGTGTTAACAAGTAACAATTCGTAGTCGATAAACCCGATTTATCGAGGAGAAAATCGAAGCGCGAGGACTGAGATTAAAATCGCGTAACCGTTAGAACTTGCTCAGATTTAAACGGTTTTTATCCCCACACACTTTTTTCGCAATTACGCGTCACCGTGACTTCAAACGGCTCTAATAACCCGTTAAAAGCTCTTTGCCTGCGTCACGTAGCCTAAAATGTGTCCGATCTGGACTGAGATTAGCGGACAATACAGCAAATCACGGTGCTTTGTTTCGAGTAACGGGTTTTTAAAATATAGCCGTATAGAACATTCCTTCTGCCTCAGTGGTTCTGTGAGGTAAA
Organism: Loricariichthys derbyi; assembly: GCA_033118015.1. Classification (NCBI taxonomy): domain Eukaryota; kingdom Metazoa; phylum Chordata; class Actinopteri; order Siluriformes; family Loricariidae; genus Loricariichthys; species Loricariichthys derbyi. Next base: position 5,030,380 of record JAVSBU010000022.1, read on the forward strand.
GTCTCTTTCAGGCATCGTTTTTTGTGGCTCTCAACATGTAAAAGGTAAAATAAAGGCCGATATTCACTTCTGAACACAGTATTGAGTGCTGGGATCATAAGAAAAGGTTCGAATAGCCGAACAGGTACCGTTAACAGTAATCCGTACACTGTTTTCCATTTAGCTACCTTTTTACCAAATGATTAGTTTGTTTTGTGGTGGAGAACAAAGATAGTGTTTAACAGTGATGTTCGACTGATGTTTGTCCTGAAACTAATTTAATACAAGTTAAAGCTTGTTAGCTAATAAGTTAAAGTTTTTAAATGTGTTATTTAGGACTGTGATCTAAATGATCAACCTTGGACTGATTCATAATCCCTACTATGAAGTATGGTGAAGGCTCAGAACCTTAAGCTATTCCATGAAGTATTAGATGATCCCATAATATGCCTCCACAGAAGACTTTTAACATGGACCTCATGGTTCTGTTGGGTGAGGTGAAGAGAAGGTCCACTGGTGAAGGGATTCTGGACACCTGGTCCTGAACACAGGGGTACCATGTGCCCTGTGATGGACTGGCTCTGTAAATGGCGTGCTGTGTGAGGTTCCTTTGTGTTAGCAGTGTTTTTAGTCCTGTTCAGTCAGATGCTGAGTCACCGTGCTTTATTTTTAGCTCTGCACTGAACATGTTTCATACCGATGCTCTATCTTCAGCATGATATTCATCATATGTAGCTTATGGTCTGCAAACTAAGAGTTGAGTGTTAAAATCTGCTTCTGGTTCGTAATTGTTTCCAGACTTTGACTATGCACAGATTCATTTGAGAAACGCTGTCATTTATTTGGTTTTAATTCTCTGTCTGATGGGTCCAAAGTCTTGAGATTGAAAGACCGTGACCTGCCCTCGTCAGCTCGACTTGGTGAGGCTGCCGTTACCGCTATGGTTCCAGGGTCTCTGGCTACAGTGGCCCCTGCTGGGCCCAACATTTCATGGCTTCCAGAGGCTCCACTGCTTACCCCCGAGCAGCCCACCATCCTCATGACCACCACAGCGCAGGCCGTGTCCGGCTTCTTTGTTTGGACTGCTCTGCTTTTCACCTGCCAGCAGGTAAAACCCAGCGATTGTGTGACGGTATGGGAGTTCTTTCCAAATTATTTCATAGACTTTCATCTGACTATGAACATGTTATTAGGTTGCATGTTAATTTAAGGATTTTTTTTTTTTAAACCGTGTATAATTCAGATCTTTGTATCCCTCTAACCCTTTCAGATCTACATGCACTTGCGGTACTACAGCTCTCCAAATGAACAGAGACACATAGTGCGCATCCTTTTCATCGTACCCATCTACGCCTTCGACTCTTGGCTCAGCCTCCTCTTCTTCACCAACGACCAGTACTACGTGTATTTTGACACCGTCAGAGACTGCTACGAGGGTGAGGCTTCTGTCTTAAACGCTGCTGCCTGTTGCTTAGGACCAATCGATTTCCACAGCTGGTGCTCTGTGATATCCTGCGGGTCCTGCTTATTTGTTCGCAACATGTTCCTGCTCTGGGATTACACCGGGAGTGCTGCCTGTTGCATAGCAACCGTGTCATGCTAGCTTTTACAGACAAGGTGCAGAGAAATGCGCTTATTGGTAAATTAACGAGCCTGACCTTTAATCAGCATCAATTTACTATACTGTAAGTAGAGCAGATAGTGACATTAAAAATAAAGACTTCCTACCCTGTTTCTTTAATCTTTTTAATGGCTTTAATATCTGTATCCTAAAAGATCTCGATCAGATGTGATGGGAGAAATTTGAACTTTTGCTCTGTATATTATAGTTAAATAGTTATAGTTGGAGTCTGTGGTGCATGAGACAAGATGAAGACCGTTACCCATAGCGTTACCTGTTCAAAATGCTGTATAGTGCATGATAATGTATAGTTAGAAGCCAAAAGTGGTATGAAATGATAAGGTGCAGAGGAGCTGTTGCAGTAACCACACCTTTAGCTGCTTTATCAGCTCCTGGAGCGTTCTCACTATATAAAGAGCAGCCCGTCCCACACACACAGCAACAGAACGTGAGATAAGGAAAACGAAACCCAGGAGGAGGCTTTAAGGAGCATTTACGCTCTTCAGCCGCATAATGTTAGGCTTTGCTTATGCATCTTTGGATTGATCAGCTACAGCTCAATTTCTGGGCCCAATACTGTAAAATACAAATACACTCCACAGTTAAAGTATGTAAACACCCTTCTGTCTAGGTGTTTAATGTTACATTGCTGATTAGGGGTAGTGTTTGCAGTTTATCAATTATTTTTTTCCTCTGTTTCAACTTCAGTAGTAATCATTTTCAAGTCATCGTCTTTCTCCTCTATTATATGTAAAAAGCTTGAAGTTGCTTAATGTACTAAACAATGACCTAGGGACAACAAACTTCTCCGTTACTACTGATCATAAATAATCTCTACAGCTGAAATACTGAACCTGTGATCCAAAAGGAAAGGAAACATTTTTACATTAAGCTTATTACTTATAGTAGGTTTAAATGGGAAGAAAAATATCCTAACACAAAATGATTCCTTGTCTCATAATACATGTTAGGAGGAAGCAAAGTGTTGCCTAATATATTCCGGTTAGTGTTTTACTGTTTTGCTCGATCTGTTTTTAATCATCCCCAGCGTTTGTGATCTACAACTTCCTGAGCCTCTGCTACGAGTACCTGGGAGGTGAGAGCGCCATCATGGCTGAGATCAGAGGGAAGCCCATCGAGTGAGTTTCCACATGCTTATTCTTCCATTAATAGTCTGTGTGTTGACGTGTCGTAACGTTTTGTGTGTTTGCTGAAGGTCCAGCTGTGTGTACGGAACGTGCTGCCTTTGGGGCAAAACCTATTCCATTGGCTTTCTCAGATTCTGCAAACAGGTTGGCGCAGCTAAATTTTAATTTGATTTGTGTGCTGTTGAGAAAAAGCTGTGTGTTGTGACCCATGTGCCACTTCTCTTACAGGCTACGCTGCAGTTCTGCGTGGTGAAGCCCCTGATGGCTGTGGTCACGGTCATCCTGCAGGCCTACGGAAAATACAGGGACGGAGACTTTAAGTAAGTTTGTTTTCCAGCACTGTAACCAATTAAGGGTGCGAATGAACGCCAGAGTCACTTTACATGTCTGTTCCCTAACAGTGTGCAGAGCGGTTACCTCTACGTGACCATCATCTATAACGTCTCGGTCAGTCTGTCCCTCTACGCCCTCTTTCTGTTCTACTTTGCGACCCGTGACCTGCTCAGCCCCTACAGCCCCGTGCTCAAGTTTTTCATGGTGAAGTCTGTCATCTTTTTGTCCTTCTGGCAAGGTGAGCCACTCCCTCTCCTCTCTTTTTGGGACTGTAAGTATCCACCACTGTAAACTGTTGTGGCATCGTTATCCCTTTCAGGGATGCTGCTGGCCATCCTGGAGAAATGCGGCGCCATCCCCAAGATCAGCTCGCCCGAGGTGTCGGTCGGCGAGGGCACAGTTGCGGCTGGGTATCAGAACTTCTTCATCTGCATCGAGATGTTCTTCGCCGCCGTAGCTCTGCGCCACGCCTTCACCTACAAGGTCTACATGGACAAAAGGTTGGATTCTCACGGTAAGAGAGGTGAAACTTCGTCTGTTAATGTTGGATGTTTTTGACTGGAGGTGTTTAATCTGAAATCTTCTTTCTTTTTAAATCCCCTCTTTCCCATTACTTGTTCGTACCTGCTTTCTCTTCCGTTGCTCCATCTTTTTTCATTCGGTTGCCACATCTCCCCTTTTTAAACATGTTCTTTGCATCCTTTGCTTTTGATTCCATGCTCTTCCCCTTTCTCTTTCCTCATGCTGCATAAAGGCCCCGTTCCAACATACGGACCGTACGGTAGGGGACATGCTCTCTCCTTGTCTAATTGCTCTAATTTTTAACCTCAAAACTGTAAGTAGGGCAAATGTTTAAGGTTTTATTGGTTAGGGTACAGTTAAGCTTGAGAAATGTTTTACGTTCATTTTTTAAATTTTTATTAATGATGGTAAAATCTTTTGTTGTAGTAAAACGGCATTGGATCTGTTCATCCAGCTCTCATCTGAGCTCTCTCACAAACTTATAGTGTGAGATTTTTGTCTTTTATGTGAGAGTGCAGCGTTGTCTGTAGTTTTTGCTCTGATTTTTGTTGTTGGTTGGTTGTCAGTACTCGGCGCAAATAGAAAGTAATTCAGTGGGAAAAGGTCTTTCGTGTTTTTCATATCTCACTGGCAGAGCATTGCTTTAGCATATTAAGCTTTTTACTTGTAATGGGTAAGAAAATATTTAGATCTAAAAAAATGACTGTTGCAGCTGAAAGAAAAATGTTCTTTATATCTAAACATTTGTCACCGTACTGCGTTCCATCTTAGCAATCGTACCTCTACTAGGCACATCTGGGATTTGAAACCATGTTTCGAGGCCTCCTGAACGGTCACTATGCTGCGTATCGCAGGATCGTGTCTTATTTCGTTCTCTTCCCTGAAAAAGAAACTTTTACCATAACAGGTTTTATTTCTCTCTCGTAATCACTCCTCTCTTTTCCTGTGCAGGCCGCTCCGCCCCTATGAAGAGCATCTCGAGCAGCCTGAAGGAGACCATTAACCCCGGAGACATGGTCCAGGATGCTATTCATAACTTCTCCCCGGCTTATCAGCAGTACACGCAGCAGTCCACCTTGGAGCAGGGGATCAAAGCACCGCCCGTCTCGCGCAGCCACAGCTTCATCGGTGCCCGGGACAATGAGAAGACGCTTCTGCTGAGCTCGGACGATGAGTTTTAATCCCTCAGGAATACAGGTTTAGGAATGTTTAGGGTATGGAACCTCGATTTGGTTTTAGATTTAGGGACACGGTTACACATTACAGGGCCAGGTTACATTTAGTCTAGTCGTTAAAAACTGTTAGTGTTATGTTCATTGTTTCAATTTGATCACCAGACGAATCTCTACAGTCTGCTTTTTGATATAAGGGTAAAGGACCTAATAATAATTCAGTTAAAGCCTCTGGATTATTAGGCTCTCTGTTAGAGATTAGCACAGGCTTTCTCGACACGGCTCACAGCACTGCGTCTGTTATGTAGGTTAGTGCGGCTGATAACATTTATCTTAATCTATAGGGAAAAAAAAGCTTCTGTCCTCCTTAAACATTGGCGTTGAGTTTAGGTGCTTTACTTACTGGTGGCCAGTAGGTGTCTCTAATGTAAAATTCCACAAAAGCGGTTTATCTAAGGAACACAAGTTAGCTGTTATCACTCGTTTTCCTTCCTGTGTTTTTATTGGCTCCTTCTCTTTCGGCAGCATTAGAGCTTCAGACTCTGCTAGTGGGCTTCGGTTCGGGAGAGAAATTTAATTCTCCTCTTGCTTTTACGTGCAATAGATTCCAGTATTTAGTACGAACGTGTCAGGTTATCTGCTTTTAACTTTTGGTTCATAACCACAGGGGGTCTGCACATATTTATTAGTGCACTAAAGACCCGACCAGGTTTGACTGAGGTTTGAGTTTCTGTACATTTATTCTTGTCCCTCTGCTTTTCTTTTCTAAACGGTTTCTAGGGAAACTCTATGTAAATTAGGTCAGGGACCGGTCAGGGGATCATCCCTGGGTACTCCTGCTATGAACTGGCACTCAAGACAGACCCCCCTGTGACCTAGCAGGATAAGAAGGGGTAAAAATGGTCAGGAATTTAATAACAAGGTTGGGGGTCGGTTCTGTGATCCTTTTAGACCCTGTTCAGGGTGAGAGCAATAGATTTGGGGGGGGATCAGCTAAACGTTTTGATATTATAAGTTTTTAATGTGCCATTATATTATTCCTTTAAAGACAAAGCTTCTATTTTTCCTTGTGACATCCAGACGGCGCTACAAAATAAATAAGACTGAAAAAAAAATGATCTTTTTTTTTTTTTTTTTTTAAATGAACTCATGTTCACACAGGTTTATGTACAATATATACATTTATTTAATTAATGGCATAAAATAGACAATTTTTTTAACCATAGAAAAATATATGTAATAAATACAAACATCCAGCATGTTTAGAACCAAGAGGTGACGAAAAACCATAATCGAACATTTAATATTGAAATAGCTTTAACGTGTTACGGAAAAAAACGTTTATCCTATAAATACGCAGCATGTCGCTCCTCTGTAGTTAGTAAGGCTAATAGTTGACGTCTCTGTCAACCATGGGTTAGCGTGATCACGTCCTACATCTCTTCTCTTTGTTACTTTCACAACAAACTTTCTTTACTTCCTTCGTCTGTCAACTTTCTTTTTCTCCCCAAGTCTTACTCTTTCAGCAAACTTCCAAACATCATAAATATTCCACTTCTAAATATAAAAATACCATTACAAACAAGCCATGTTGTGTTAGCTAAAATACAGACATACAAATGCTTTATCTCTATAACTCAGTAACTCTTCTGTCCCCTGAACATTTAGGCTCGGATTCACAGGCGCTGGTTTAAGCCTAGGATTAGTCTCGGCCTGCAGACCCAACCCACTGTATCATCTACTGATGCACAGAAATAATTCTTGGATCAGAAACGTTGACATGCTGAGCAAAATTAAGTAACGTTACTATTGATATGTTTTTATTACAGTTTAAAATCACTTCAGTGTCTGATTTTTCTGCTCAAGTTTGCGTATTTACTTGTTAAATACAGACTTTCTTACGCTAGCATGCCCGTTATCCAATCAGCAGCGTATTGATTCCTCACACCTGTCCCGTATTTCCTCCATCATATCCTCAGCTGTTTAAGCCATCGGGTTTGTGAGTTATTTGGTCTCTTCTCTGTTAAACTCTTTTAAGTCAGTGAAAATATTCAGTATGCTAAAATATCTAAACTGAGTTCAAATGTTGTTTCAAATAGTGACACACATTTATCTGTAGTCTCCATCTAAAAAAGGCCTTAATTTGTCTCAATCGGAAATTTGTCTCCCAAACATCTTGAATATGCTACAAACACTAAATACTGGTTTGAATTTTCCCAGTGTACAGATTTCGTATGTGTTCACCGGTTTAAAGGCATTATTAAAGCCTAAGGGGTTTGACCAATTTTATTTTGTACAGGAATCAAGTCCATTACACACCAAAAGCGATTGGTTTATTCCGAAGGCAGTAATTTATTGTGCACGTTTATACTGACTATTTTTTGTACTGAGAGAATACAACAGTTTTTTGTTGTTTTTTTTTTTTAAATTAGCCCTCTGTTCGGATTTTGCAAAGCGTCATAAATGACACAAACTCGTTTTGTTGTTGACATAGCAACAACTAAGACAGCCAAATGTAGCCATGCAGTTTGGCAACATCGGGCACAAGAGAATGACTTTTGCACTTAAAAAAAAAAAAAAGTTTGACCCCAGGCAGCAATAATTGCATTGGAATATTTCACCTTTCTGTGACTTTTCTTCATGGTGTTTGGTGTGTAACGGTGAATTCTGTAAGTGTGATATTAGTGGTGGGTGCTTTGTACCATTTTGTTATTGTGAAGGTGGACCTAATTTCATCTTTGTGCTGTTAAAACAGTCCTAAATTTAATTTCCCCTGCTCTTAAACTAACAAGCGTTTCTGTTTATTGCTCAGCGTGTTAAATCAAATCTGACCAAGCATTATTTTGGATTTTTGCTCTCACTGGCTGATCCGGGTGATCCTGGCGTGAGCTGATACTGCAGATGATCCTGTAGTAAATTGGTTCAAATGAACAGTGGGCGCAGATCAAACGCAAACGTTTAGCAAACGCAAACAGACAAAATACAACGATCAGATGTGAGAATTCTTCCCCAAAGCAGTATGTGAATGTAAAAATCACAGCACTCATTAGCTTCATCTTAAATGCGTACACGAAACCTCTCCAGGACGTGGATTAAAGTCTTCAATCGTACAGGAATGTATTGAGCTCTGCGTCCCTCTAAGTGACCAAGTAATTGTTTGAGTAGTGAGATTAAGTTCCAGCAACATTTGCCGACCTGCTAGAAGTCGGTAGTCAGAGACAGTTCTTGAAAACCAGCGTGAGTACACTGCTATGACTGTAAAAAGTAAACATAAAAAGTTAATGCAGTCATACCCTGTGATCCAAATGCACCCACCATTGCCGTGTCGATTATTTCTACCTCGTTATAGATTTTTGCTTTCTCTCTTTCTCTCACCCTAATATGTCAACCTTACAGAGAGAGATGTAACCTAATCGGTGAACGCATGTACATGCCTAAGAAGGAAGCGGAAGGTGCAGGTAGAGGCAAACTACCGTTCAAAGTCTCCAGCTGTATCGGTGCAGGAATTGATTTCACGGCTTTAACCTTCAGATCTGTTCGCGTTAGTGGTTTGGATAGAGGGAATGTTGGACTTTAGACAGTGGGGTTTGACTGCACTATAAAACTGAATGTTGGTGTACCAGTCCTAAAGCATCTACAGATGTTGGAGCCCTAACCAAAGAGTGATTACATATTTTTCGACACGCAGCAGCCCTTACCTATTAAAGCAGTTATTCCAGAGATGATCAACATTACCAATTGATTTTAAAACATAATCGCCTACAATACAGACCGGTCAGGGACGTGCTTATGCACCCCGGGATCCCCGGGACTGTCCACGACTCTCACCAGGACGAGCAGGGATTTTTATATTCTTTAACAAAATAGACTCCAGGCAAAATATTAGGTTCAAGTGCTTACAGAAATAAAATACGTTTTACTGAATGATAATTCATGCTCGGTAACACCTGTCAGGCCCGGGCACCACTGGTGGCACTTTTCTTGTGTACCTTTTGGCTTGGTCGGATGCCTCACAGACACTGGCTGTGACAGCAACCTTTTCCATGACCTGTTTGGTCCTGGGATGGGCACGAGACCCACCGCGGCCCCCTTGACAGGGGGGTAAAAGGAGAAAACCAAATTAACAAGTGCCGATAGATTTCAACAACACCGTTTGCAGGCCCAGAAGGGGCAAAAAGGGCATCTTGCACCAATTATATGCAAATTGTCAGATTTTTGTTAATCGGACGTGGAAGGTTTGCTTTGACGAATAAGGGCCGGCGTGGATCGAGGTAATGTGCATGGCAAGGAGGGCTGGTCCACGTCTTCTCCGGTTCACGTCGTGTGTGTGTGTCGTTGAGAGTAACTCATCCCTAGGACGCCTCCTGCTCCCTCGCACCGTGGCCCTGCTGCGGGCTCTTCACTATGGTGATGACGGAGGCCGTGTTGAGGCGCGGTGCCGCTGCCAGGATGCTGCCTCCTGCAGACTCGAGGCCGCGGGCGAAGCGCTGTAGAGCGGCCAGCCGAGCCCCGAGCCCCTCCAGCTCGCGGCGCATGCCGGCGTTCTCTGCGCCGAGCCTCTCCACCTCGCGCTGTAGCTCCTTCTTCTGCTGCTCCAGGGCCTCGCGTTGGGACACCCGCTTGACCCTGCAGCTCGCTGCGTAACCACGGTTCTTGAGTGTGCGCCGCCGCTGCTTCAGCTTCTGGATCTCCTCTCTGGACAGGCCGCGCAGGTGAAGGTTCAGCTCTCTCACCGACAGTGACATGAGCTCGCTGTCTGAGAGCACTGGCACGTTCTCACCACATTCCCGCTTCACCTAATGCAGAAGAAATGATGAGTGTGTTTATGGGCCATTAGTGAGCTGATTGTAATAGGTTTGAGCAATCATGCAAACAACATACAGAATTCAGAATAAGAAATACGATAAAGTGTGTGCACATCTCTATTACAATCAGTTTCTCAGTCTGTGCATTCTAGTTGCCAGGTCTGCTTATTCTCAGTGATATCGGCCTACCTGGAGGGCTTTGCTGGCTCTGCTGTCTGATGTCATGGCTCCGGGTCCGTTTGACGCCTGCAAACAACAAAGAAACATCAGTCGTGCTTCATAATGTATCTACAGTTAAACTCACTTTTGTCATATTTGTGCATACTCAAATCGTTAGACTATATATTTGATCAGAATATGTAGCAGTAATCCATGACTCCCTAAATTACTGGGTATGTATGAGGTGATGTTCTCGTTTTTCAACACAAAAAAGACAAGAGAACGCAGAGTAAGAGTAAGAAGTGTGTGCCAACCTTTTGTAAGGCTATATAAATGGCTCCTCACCTGAAATTTAGTTACAGTCAAAAGGAATGGTGACAAACTTGCTGCCTGGATTATTTTTTAACCTTCTTGGACAGTTGAGAAAGAGAAAAAAATGTAACATGTTGGGTAGCAGAGATTCCAAAACTATGAGATGCAATGAGATAATTTAATTGATAAGTGAAGGCTTTCAAGAAGTGTGGAAACGAGATTTACAGTCAGAGCCTTTGAAGGTGGATTTGTTGTAAAAAGGATGTACACAAGTGACCTGATGCCCACTGTTAAGTATGGCAGAGGCAGTCTGGTATCAAGAGATTTTATTGTGGAAACTAACTATGGGTTGTCACTGGTAGGTGATCCACAATGTCCAGATCAATAAAACAATTCCAGTCCTTTCTTCTAAAGCCTGTGGAGAAGCTGTGGGGATGTTAAATAGGGAACCTAAGAATCTGGACCATTTGGTCTCAAATTCCTTGCATATCCCAGAAAACACACACCATAAACATCCCACGCTGTTGGTCTCAAGACTTGTGAAAGCAGAAGTGTGTGAGCTTTCAACCCGCATGACCTGTTTAAGCATGATTCAGCATGATTCATGTCCTGACCCTCGGCCTTCTATTTAGAACTGGGTTATTTAATAAACACCAGGGTTAACTCTCGTTACTCACCAGTTCATTCTTCTTTCATTTTAAAGTTTATGGAATAAAAAGTAGATTAAAAACAAGCTTCATCATGCGAGCAAAGGAAAAGATCATGCTGACCAAAGTAAATTATTTTATTAAAAGATTTTACACTTTCAAAGTCCATTTATTTAAAGCAGATTCACAATTTTCTATAATCTAGGGTGACAGTGGCAAGGAAAAAACTCCCTAAACGTTGAGGAAGAAACTTATTAGGACCAAAACTCAGAAAGAGAAACAACCTTTTTCTGATGTTTTATGTAAGAATTAAACCACATAAGTATGTGCTAATAAGCTTAAATAATCATATGTTAAATAATTAACACAGCATGTTTTAATTACTTCATTAAAATATGTACACTACAGTTTAATTTCACCGTTTTATATTATAATCATTCAGAACAGTGTGTGTTTACATAGTAAGAAAAGGTTACACTAATCACAAGAAAACCCAAAACTGATCATAATAATAAATCATATTTATTTATCTAATAAAAATAAACTAAAATTAATATTAACCTTACCTTGCTGTCATTAAGAGTAAGATTAAAGCATATAATAATCCCAACTAAAGGTTCAGATGTAAAAACAGCTCTAAGAAGAGAGAATCTCGTTTTAAAGCGAATTAAAGAATAAATAATTACAGAGAGGAGCAAGAACAGTCGGTGCGCGTGAGCTAGCTGTTTAGCCACCATAGCATGACTGGGCGGATAAACAGCGACCTTACTGTAAACAAATCGAGGATTTAGAAGCTTTACCTCCGTCCTATCTGTCCCGATCAGACCCAATATCCGATAATCGTCGATTTTCTTTAGAGTCGGAACCAAATATCGTGTGATAAATAGATAAATAAGGCTTTAGTGTAGTAAATACGGATCCGCTCCGTCCGCCGCCTTTTCCTGGAATCACTCGCTTCGTTCTGTGTGTGTGTGTGTGTGTGTGCGCGCGCGCGCGCGCGCCTTGTCTTGCTATACTTGTGAGAACCAACCGTCCTTATAATGATAGGAAAACCTGTTCATTTTGACCGTTTCTTCCTCTCCTCGCTTATTTAAATGCTCCCCCTCCCAAAAAATTTTTTCTAAAATTTTAGGTTTTTTTTATTATTTTGACAAAAACTTTCACGTTTCCTTAAAAAAAAATAAAGAGCCAAAATGTTTGCTTTTATTCTACTGGGGTTAAGGTTATATTTAGCTTTAGGTTTTGGTGTAGTGATAAATAGTAGCTACAGCAATCGTTACGTCAATGGAAAGTCCTCACAGGTATAGCGATACAAGGCCGCGCGCGTGTGTGTGTGCGCGTGCGCGCGCATTCCCCATTCATAAAAAACAGAAGCACGCAGTGACGTAATCCCTCAAGAATGTGGGCGGAGCCTCAATGCCACCACAGAGTCACAACGTCCTGTAAACAACAAGCGAGCAAAACAAAATGTGCTCTAAAAACAGCAAATAAATCTGTGTAAATCAACTAAATAAAATCACATTACACGGGGAATTATCACTTATAT
>JAVSBU010000022.1:5129286-5145776 GCA_033118015.1 Loricariichthys derbyi
ACACACACACACACACACACACACACACACACACACACACACACACACACACACACACACACACACACAAAACTAGGCAGCTGCACCGAGTAGGGCAGCGGAAACAGGACACCACAACCTGCTGCACAAAGACCATCTAGAACCTGAACCCATTAAATTTATATGTTGATTTCTTGCAGAATTCAATCCGACATAACCTGTCCCTGAACAAGTGCTTCATGAAGGTCCCGCGGCAGAAGGATGAGGCAGGAAAAGGAGGCTTCTGGCAAATCGACCCCCAGTATGCAGACATGTTTGTGAACGGTGTCTTTAAGCGAAAGCGGATGCCTGCCACCAACTTCGGCACCCAGCGGCAGAACAGACTACTACCCTCACCCTGCACCCCTTACAACCCGAAAGACGGTCAGCAGCCGGGCTTGGGACACGTCCAGGAACCTCCGGCAGGCAAACACAAGCAAGAAGGGGTCAAGTTCGGGAGGATGTCCCAGTCTCCCCTATTGGCGAGCGAGATCAAAACGTCTGACGTCCTCCGAGGAGATTTCGACCTGGCCTCCGTGTTCGATGACGTCCTGGGTGGGAACAGCAGTACCTTTGAGGACCTGGACATCAACACGGCCCTGAGTTCACTTAGCTGTGAGGTGGAGGCATCCTCTCAGAGCCAGCACGGTGTTAGCGTCCCCAAGGGGTACAGCAATGAGGATGAGCAGGCTTGCGCTTATCTGGAGATGAACAGCATGATGGAATGCAGCATGGAGGACTTCCAGCAGCAGCAGCTACAGAACCAAATGCAGTTTTACGAGGGAATGGAGCTGTTCTCGGACCTGCACCAGCAGCCCTGGGAGATTGAAGAGGAGACGCAGGCCATCCCTTTTTCTCTGGATCACGATTACGGGCTGTGTGAAGGGTTCTTCTCAGAGGTGCCCATGTGGGACAGAGGAGAGGGTTTTCTATAAAGTGTCGCCATCCTCGCGTTCCCGTGGCTGGTCTGCAGACCTGAGGACTCTCGTTTTGCATACATTACATTAGCATACCGAACGGTTTAATAAATACTATGTAATTATCCTTTCACTTCCTTTTGGACCTTTTCTTGAGAATCTATGCTAAAACCTCTCTGTTTTTGATTTGGTGGATGAAGGATTTAATAACACGCTAATGACCATCAGACATATCAACCTAGCGGCAAATCAGTTTGTAGCTTAATCGAGCTAAATCAACAGTATATTCCTTTTAGTGAACTTGATATTTTAGAGCATGATATGTCAGTTTTTTAAAACAGATATTGGTGGGAGAAAGGATGCAAGAAGCCAAAGTGCTTTGCAGAATTACCTTCAGATTAAAGCCCAGCACAAGCACTTTGATGCATGCTTACGTCTCTTTCCTGTATATCGACCTCTATAATTTATTTTAGAAAATGTCAGAAAATGCAGCTTCTTTCCTTTTTTATATACATATATAAATCTAAGTAAAATCCTTCCTTTTTATATGCTGTTTCAATGCCATGTCCTGATTTTTGATCAATTGTGAAAGGCAATATATTTCCCAACAAGGACTGTTTAGGAATTGTTTTTGTATCAAATTTCTTTGGGATTCTAACATGCAAATTGAATAAAATTATATTCTGTACTTGAATAAAAAAGGATAAACCATCACTGCATGTTGTGCTTCATCAAAAAAAAAAACCAGTGTGGCTCCACTGCGTACCTACAAGACATGTAAAAGTTTTTGTTACGTTCTTATTCTTGACCTTTATGATACAGCTCAAACAAATCCATACAGTGCCAGTTTAGAGTGACCAATTAACCTAATGCATATGTTCGGAATGTGGGAGGAAACTGGAGTAAGAGGAGCAAACCAAGGTGGAGTCTGAGGCTGGAAGTCTGTCCTGAAGGTTATGAGGTGGGATGTTCATGGATCAGATAGGGAATTTGGAGGCCAGGGAAACACCTAGAACAGTTTTATGTTCCTGAATAGTTTTGCCGCTTAAAGCAGACACTGTTATTGGGGTTAAAAGAGATTTATTCTGCAACGACATTTAGAGACCAGAGTGTCGCACTCTCATTCTGCTTTTATTACCAATAATCTATCGTTTTAGCTAGAGTTTAGTGTGGTAGAGTTTATTTACATGATCACCATTGTTCTCCAAACCTATTTGCTTAAGTTGCTCTGACCCTAAGCGCAGGCCCAGGTCTATGTGACACCACACCCAGAAAAGCCATTCTTCTGATTTCACTGTAAGGACATTTTGGGCAGGTCTGGACAGGCCCCAGCTTCCTTGAACTGCTTTTGTTTTCACTAAATAAATAACCGTGACTTGGTTTCTGTTTCCCCAGACCTGAGCCGCGCTGAACTTTAGCCTTTATATCAGATATATAAAATGCTGCAGAAAAAAATGAAAAGAGAAAATGCACAGGCAAGCTCGGACACTCATCGCATTTTCACCACACGCGTTTACAAAGGTACTGTATATGAATGCCAAAATGCTGGACTGGTTGTCTCCAAGAAAACTAACAGGCAATAAAGATCAAACCCTCAGCTCACTTATTTATCCACCTTTTTAAAGTCATACCTCCGATTCCACCTCGTTTAAACCAAAGCAAATAATACTTTCACACTTAAAATCTCTTTTTAATGAAAAAGGAAAGAGAGGATTATACGATCACGTTGGCTCTTTCTGCTGGAGGACACATTGCAGGAACTCTCCCGAAACAGCGGGATCATTTGCATTCTTACCACGTCAGGGAGAAGCATGGACGTTAATTCCAGCTCCGTGCTGTGAAGCTAAACAATGCCGTGTCGAGTCAATGTAGTTATTATTTTGTGTGATGGAGGGTTGAGTGATAGTGTGGACAAGGAAAAAGTCAAAAGGATTTCCAACTACAAAAGTTCCAGGCCAAGCAGGTTTGACTGCTGAGAAAATCTTAAAGCTCAAGAACTTCACTTTAGTAACTTATTAGATTGGGTTTCTGTAGCGAAGTGGGTGTCCGGGATCTTCATATGCAAATTAAGCATCAGCCAGATTGGTATAAAGCACATATTGGACTCTTGAGCAGTGGAAACCCAGGTTTGGCGGTTTCTACATGTCAGTGCCAAAAGTGACATCCATAAAAAATGAGTTTGGCAGAGAAAAGTCTGATCTGCACCTGTTGAGTCCTGACCTTGGCCCCATCCAACAACTTTCCCCATCCAATGCTCTTGGATAAATCCCTGCAGTTATGTTTCCAAAATCTAAGAGTGAAGGCTTCAAGAGCAGCGTTGAGGGAACCACTTCCATATTTACTTTAATGGTGTTTGGGTCTTGGTGGCATGAATGTGCTTGGCTGTACTTTATTTATATTATTGTTCATGCTGTGAATACGAGTTTTGAGAGAAGGCCATCAGCAGGCAGGTCCCAGTGCCCTCCTAAGTCGACGTGACATACCAGACATGAGTTAGAGCCTTGATGGTGGCGTGGGTGGAGAGACTGGAGAAGTGAAGGCGGGGAAGAACGGGTCTCGGTGGAGACGTTTTTATGTGTGGTGGGCTCAGAGAGCTCCTTGGCACCGCAGATAACATTATCTCCCCAGCGGCAGAGACCAGGCGCTGTATTTACACGGGCCGCAGTCCCTACTCAGACCCAGCATGCGGACCTGTCAGCGGGAACAAGGGCCCCTGTCACAGCAGGACTCCCCAACGCTGCTTTATTTCCCCCCGGGCACTGCTGGCAGCCTCTGATTACAGGTGTTATGTGGACATGCCAGGCAGTTCTCATAGTGAGTGACGAGTGGCTTTGCTGTAAGGCTTCAAAAACACTGCAAATCAGGATGGTTAGGGGAGTCGAGGTCTCACTTCACCTTTGCTTTATATCTTTTAATAAATCTGTGTTATTTCACAAATCATTAAACACAAATTCAGTCTTGTGTAAATGGTTCTGCAGGGAAAATGTAAACATGGCAGTTTCTCGTGCCCTAAAAACACTAACTATGTGGAAAGGTGGATATGTTTTAAGTTTTATTTTAGATAGACATGAGACAGTAGTTATTATAATACTGGATTATTTCCAAGACAATCCAGGAGTCCAATGCCAACCTGCCACTGTTGGGCCTTTGGACCTATAAGTGTTTGGCTTGTACGTTGGAAGATGGCATCAGTTCTAAGTCGCTCTGGAAAAGAGTATCTACACAACAACAACATGCAACCATGATTTCTTTTTTTTATTGCCTGTATTCATGAAGGTTCCTTCCCACATTCCAAAGATGTGTGTTAGGTCAGACTCAAGGATTTGACGGCATGATCGCGTTTCCAGGCAAAAATGTGAGGTTGCATTGTTTGTATGTCGAAGAAATTAAAAAAGATCCTGGGACATTTCTGCTCAGAGGCTTCAGAGTTTCACTGATTAAAGGCTTTTCATGACCAGACCTCGTCCTTATCTTATTTGCAGCTTGACTAAGCCAAACCCTTTCATTCCTCGCCGGATTGACCGTGGATCCCCTCGAGGTTTGGGTTATAGGGCAAAGGTAAGGGTAAAGACTTCAGAGAGAGCTGCATGCAACAGTGATCTAATGCACAAATCTCTTCGACTACTATTTATTACAACGCTGTAATCCAAAAATAAATGTTTTGTTGATTTGCTGATGGATAAAAGAACTCTAATGTTAGACATAACATCTCTTTTAGAAAGTTAATACAGATGAAAAACACAGGTCAAAATAACACAAGGACCAAACACCACAGCTCCTTCTTACTCTGTCTAAACAGCACTTTTTTGGAAAGACTGGTTTTGAGTGACTGCTCCTTTCAGTGATAATGTAAATAACTGTAAATGAGTTTTTCTTCAGGATAAAATTTTAATTCACTTTCAGATCAGGTTAGGATAAAAAATCATTCTCTGAAGAATGAAACTGATTTGAATTTAAAGTCTAATTTTTGCCCAGACTAATAAATATTCCGAGGATTTAAGCAGTGACAAGGCTGTGCTTAGGTTTATGTTTATGTGTCAATAAAAACAATGGCTTTATAGGCCTGGTAAAACTATTGGCTTGCGCTATTTACGTGTTTTAATATGCTAATGGCAGATAAACACCACTATGTATACAAGCCCATGAACGCAAGCAGCTTTTGCACTGTTGTTTTTAAGTGAATGCATGTCAGGACCATCTTTAGCTGGGGAAGAGCTTTGCTGAAATGCTTCCTCATGCACCGGCTCGAGACAATCCCTGCTTACCCATCTCACCCTGTCTGAAATATGCCATGTGTGGGCAGAGCTTTGGCTCGAGGACGAAAAGTTGTGCAACATCTGGTTGCTGACTAATCTGCTCACCGTGAGTGTTGTAACGAGGCCCCTGTGTCCTGGTCTTTAACCGTGTGGGAGGATTTGCAATGTAACAGCTGGATAGAGTCATTAATGCAGGAATGTAAATTAGCATTACCGGTACTATACGTTTAATATAATCTACATTTGAGGAAAGCACAACTGAGCAAATTCTTCTGCCTTAAACATTACAGAAACCATAGCTGTGTTTTTGCCAGGTCTCAGAACTTTGCTGTCTATGTTAAAATGTCCAGAAATATCACACTTAAGCTTGTTCCCAAATATATCTGGGCATGGATTACTGGAAAGTGTGAAAAGTCCTTCAAATCACCACCCCCTTAGACCTTTTTTACACCATTCAGCCGCTGGTCTAGTTAAACGAACACTAAAAGGTGTTAATTCAACACGGCTTATATTGCGAGAAAATAAAAGATGGAACTGTGATTGGAATTCGGAATGAGCTCGGCGCTCTTCTAAATGTCACTCCTGCCTGCCTCTTTCATCTCCTCTGTGGGCCATAAAGTGGGGTGCAGGCTGGCAGACTGGCCTCTCAAAAGCATTCCTCTGAGGTCTCTCAGGTCTCTGGGGCCGAGGGGAGAGAGAGAGGGGGAGAGCGAGAGACGCAAACAGGGAAGCCAGAGGCCAACGTGTCGGGACGATCGGGACAAGAGGCACAGTCCTGGAGTTTGGCCACACACTGTGCGTCATGCCAGGCTGTCGAGTGGAGAAAAAACAGACTTCAACCTTTTTCTGTGGCTTTTACCACTTGTTACACAAACGTGCCACAGAATTCGCCCATTTGCTGCCCTTTATCTAAACCTGCTTACTGTTGAAAACAATCAGCTCAACCCACTTACCTCAAATTTAATTAGTACATTTTTACAATCCTACAAATTAAAATATGGCATTAAAACAAATCCAGGTTTTAAATCACTGCTAATGAAACATTAGTCTGTTCTTTCACGGGCACGAGATGCAGGCGTAAGCGTGCTCTGGATGGAGCACCAGCCCTTCCTAACTATTGCAGCACAGGGGAATGATCCCCAGACCGGCCTGACCTCCCTCAAGCAGCAATCGTCCCTATAAGATGCCAAACACGGGCGCAAGTTTTTCGCTAAGCTTTAGCACCCAGGATTGGCAGCATTTCTAAATCTTACATGGATTTTATTTAAAATGTGTAAAAATATTTATTTGCAGCGTAAATGCTCCCAAATTCTTTATATTTGATTTTCCAAAAAGCAGGGACAAGTGCAAAAGGCACAGTACAGCTACAGATGCGTAGTTAGCCTCAGCGCTACTGAGCTAGCAAATGGTTTATGTATATGAATGGGAATTTACCATTGTGCAGCTCACAGACAAATATGTGACAGATGTTAGTGGTTCTTTAATGAGAATTCACAAGTTTTCAGTTTGTAATGTGACATTTTAGGTTTATCTATCACCATTAGTGTCAAATTGTGAGTTGAATGCTAACTAGCAGCTGAAGCTTTAATGCTAGCTCCTTTTAGGATGCATTTCTGCATTTTCAAGTTGTAAAGCACTTTGTGTTCCATTCTTATTTGCTACCTTTACAGTTTTTGTGTAAAATGCAGAGTTTAAACAGAAGCGGCTGCTATTTTTTTCATCTGTACAACGCTAATTCCTGGAGTAGCCTCATACTTTTGTTTTTAAATATGTTTGTGCCTCTTTTAGCGTGAACAGATTATTGCGGTTATCTTGTGCTTATAGTTTGTCCCTCCTCTGCCCCTCTAGCCTCTTATTTGATTAGCCGCGCTTTAGTTTTGCATGCGGCTGCACTTTTAGTGCGTCTGAAGAGCAATTCAGAGAACGACATGCTTGGCCTCTTCATTAAAGGTAACGGAGCATTAGCTCAGGTCTCTTTAATCAGATTCCTCGCTCGTCTCCGTCACCTGCTGTCCACCACCTACACAGACGGGGAGAAAGCTCATTAGCCTTAGCGTTCGCGCTAACTGGTGGATTGGATAAACATGACTCCGCTCGGGAGGAAAGGTGATCCACGGCCTCCATTCGAGCGGCTCCCTTTTCTCTTTTATTATTTATCACCCGCCTGGGTTCTACAGACACGGAAAAGGCGACGGCAAAAGCCTTGATGAGCATGATGTAACACCTCTCTCAGAACCTTATGTCAGCTAACCTTACTCAATGGATCTTTGGTTGTCAGATTGATATATGACACGGGGCAGAATGTCTCCCATGTGTCCGGAGCAAGACAGTTTTTTTGTTTGGAAACTTACAGCACACAGTCTTTCAGAAGGTCCATGGATTCCTCATTCCCAGTGCTCTCCAGGGAGCCGGATTTGTTGTTTTGCTTGTTGAATGGAAAGATGCCGTTCTTTTCAGCCATAGTACAAGAAGTGCTCTCCAGAGGGCTCCCATTTTCGTGAACATAACCAAACCCCTTGGCTCATACAAGTCCACAGGGGAAGCCTCTGTCATATCAAATCTTGTATTAGCTCATATTAGGAGACTTGGTGTCATTCTTTAAAAAATAACACATATTTAGATTTGGATCAAAGCATTCTTTGTACATGATTACATTATTCTATTCATTTCACTGTAGCATCTCTTATTATTCCTGTAATCTCATTGTTTTACTTCCACATAAAAATATGTAGAAAAAACTCATGAATATCACAGAGAACACATAGATATCACAGGTACCCCTTTATTTTATATATTTATACTTTTTTGGGAAACTTTGGTGTCCTAAAAACTGTGGTTCTGTGACAGTCCATAGAACAGAAGGTCCCAGGTTCAAACCCCACCTCTGCCAAGCTGCTAATATTGAGTCCTGAGATCAAGAACCTTAGTGCTTGGATTGTTAGATTTTATCAGTTGTAAGTCCTGCCGTAGTTACAGATGTGTGCTGAATAACAGTCCAGCTCCTTAGACCAAGAAAGGAGGCTGCACCCCTGGTCCCCATGGCCACATGGTGAGTAGTTACAAACAGTTTATTTGAATTAAATTTGTCTAAATGTGGAAATCAATGTCTAATTACAAATATTTATAACCTAACACTTGTTCAAGGCAGACAGAGCCTGTTTTTTGGGTTAAGCTGAATGATATGTAAAATTCTCACTACTGATTTGATAATCAATTTAGTAAAAAATGCATCTTAAATTCTGATTGTACTTTATACAGGCCTACCCCCATTCTTATGCAAATATTTGACCTTTTGTTGATTTTCTAGGTAGAAAGAATGTGTACTTTGCAGAGAACAAATCTAAATATAATATATTTCTTTATATAATAAAGAAAGAAACAATATATTACTGTATATTGTTTATATTCTGCAATGCATAGTAGTGGATGTTTCTAATCCATTAAACAATATAATGGGATATTTATATATTTTTTATGGTTTAATCGCTAGCTTTCAATTGAAGTGCTAATATTATATTCAAAGCTGGAGATTATGCCTCGGGGTGAGTAATACAGCATCTGACCTGGAAATCATCTGACATTAGGTGATTGAAAATGAGTAGTCTTTTGTAGTAACACAGAAAATTCCCCACCAACTTATTCTCAGGTCGACCTGACCATCAGCAATTCCTAAAGCTGCAAAGTTCAAATACTGTTTTGCACGCCTTAAGCCAGGGAAAATCAAACATGCTCATCAAATCAGGCCAGGCAGAACGCATGTGAAGGTGAATCAGAGAGATGGTAGATTGCAGGTGGAGGTATACCTGCTGATACCTGAGAGAGGGGGGAGAGCAAACACCACCGCCAGGGCTTCATTAAAACTGATTGGGCCCGCAGGGATCACACCTGTTCCTGGCCGGTTTGGGAATCACCCCCCACCCCCACCCCCCACACGCATGCGCAGCACCTTCGTCATCCACAGGAGTGAGGTTAACATTCTGCAGAACCTGGAGAGCGAGCGACGCTAAGAAGCTGCAGATCTCTGACTGGGCTTACTGTATTCCAGATGTTCTCTCCATATCCACTTTCCTGTGACTGTTTGTGAAGACACACCAGTTCCGCTCATGAGTACGAGCTCATCCGCATGGTACAGTTGGTACATTCAGGTGGCAGGGCAGTACCGTGAACCTCTGATAAGCAGAAGTCTGCTAATTGGGCACATGAGGCCTGAGGCGAGTAATAGCTCTCTACTGAGAACAGCAGCGCAGAATGGGACGAAGTGCTGTATGAAAGGAGACTTTGTGTGTAGCCATGTGTTAAATGTCTTACTGTTTACAATTAAATCGATAGTGTTTGACAACACACTGCATGTCACGTGTGTACTCGGGGATGGATAATGGAGGACGGGACTCCTGTCCTAATTAAAGATTAGGAAGCAAACACGGTGATGATTGGCAAGATTATATTGCATTAACACAAAGTGGAAGACAGCGGTTGGGTAAAAATATGAGTCCCAATTTCTCCAGAGTTAACAGAAAATATTTGTCCTGAGACATTATGGTGTCTCTCTGGAGCCTGTGGTCAGCTGGACAGTTGGTTAATGGAAAGACATCGGATAAGGGATGGGCAGGGGACAAGAGATGTGACGTGATCATTAATGAAATGGAGAGAGGAGAGAAGGGAGGAGGACTGATGCTTTAGCCTATAGCACTTTTCTGCAATTTTGTCTGGTGAAGCAGTGACATCAGCTTGAATTTTATACAAAATAATACAGAAATATATCTTGACTGCAGTGTGGGGGCATCCCTGGTCAAGTTTTTTGACAACCACAAGCACAGCCCCATCCTGAGGAGCACTGAGACTAAGGATGCTCCTGTGAGGTGGAATACACAAACGCACAAAACTTAATTCCGTATTCTGTATCCTCACTTCACCTGAGGTGGATGACGAACCAGAACTAGGAACCAATGCTCTACCTGTATATACCTATCTCTGGTTCTTACCCCCCCCCCAGTAAGATTTAATCAGTTTTTTGGGTTAAACACATATGATTGTGCTCTATACAGTCTCTGGATGCGAGTTTCCCAGAATGTTCCATCTCGATAACTCTCAGTCATGTCACCAGACAAGGGGTGCCCCCTTATTATAATGACCCTCTAAAGCTGATCAGAACACAAAAAAATACCACACCACAGCAGCAAATATTAGGTCTGGTAAGAATAATAGTCTGGGGCTGTTTTTATTCTCAGTTCTTAATAAAGGATCGTCTTACTGCTTCCAACAGTTTGAGGATCTTTTCTGGTTTGACCTGACCCCTTAGTGTCGTCCATTTAAGAGACATGGAAGAGACCGACTGGCCCAAAACCAACTGCCTTTAGGAGGCCAGTCGTTATTGCCCGACATCAGAGCTGAAATCTCTAATGCTGAAGCAAATCCTGGCAATCACATCCAAAAACCTTCTCAGAAGAGCCTCACAGAAGACCGTAGGGGGGCCTGAGTCCGTGTTATTGCCCATGGTTTTGGATGTGATATTGTGTCAGGATCATTAATTCCAAACGTGAAACTAAAGCATCAGTGCAGTGTAAGGCACGGCAACACTGCATTTTGAGTTTGATTAGAGACCGTCCAAAAGCAAACAGCGTGACAGTGATCGGTCACCACTTCTGCAATGAATAGGTGCATTAAAATGTTTGTCACATTTGGACAGATTTGAATGTCTGACTTGAAAAAAACAAACAAAAAAACAACGCCATTGGACGAAGCGCTCTTTTGTTCCTCTGTCATGAGCGTTTGTCCTGCCTGTTCCAGTTAAAGCAGCTGGTGGAAAAAAGTCCCATTTTGCTCTCTGATCATTCCAAGCCTTTTCTGAAGTATTTTTCAATACACACTATGCCTCAGGAGAAAGTCCTGTTCTCCATAACGAGCCGCTCTGACTTGGTGCCAGCTCGCACCCGGGCCAGAGCTGCTCTTTCCTTGTAGTGCCAATTATGCAGAGCCTCAAAAGGATTTCGGCTTTTGCAGAGAACAAATGATACAATTTACAGTTTGCATGCCAAATACACCACCTACCAGCTTAACCACAGGTCAGCGTGACCTAAAAGATGGTACATGGTTCAGATAAAGTCACATTTGACATAGAAGGCATCGCTTAGTTTGAAAGCTGATGGATGATGAAGTAGTCGGATCTTCTTTGTCCATCTGATCTGGTGTGGAGCGTGGAGTAGGGATGTCTGGCACACTGGCAGAGCCTTGGCATAAACACACCTTTAACTGAGACACATGTCCATTGGAAAAATATTATCAAATTAACTCAGCATAGAAATAACAAATCCATCCCAGAATCCCAGAATCTATTGAGGGCTACTGAATTATCACAGCACCAACTGAGAATGTCTGAAAGGTGCACATCTTTGGAAAGTTAAAAATCAAGGCACACACAAGGAGAACATACAAACTCCACACACCCAGACGGCAGCTAACCCGAATCCGGGTCACTGTGAGGCAACAGTACCAATATCAGCATCAACGTGCCCATCCGGGCTTAAAATCATTGGTCCTTGTAATTCTCAGTATTGCATTCCAAACTGGAATAAGGGTGTAAAGCACATCACTGTTGGACCCTGGAGGTAAATCTGAGGAATCTGGTTTTGGCAGATGAAAATGCTGGTCTTCTCAGCTGAACATCTCTATTTGTATTAAGGAGAAGGACATTTTGCTGTTGCACAATTTTGACCCCAATGGTCCTGGTCAAGGACATGGCCAAGAATTCGCTGGGCACAGATGGAAGTCTTTTTATCACAAACGTTATGGACTTTTGCTTTTAATGACCAAATATTTTAATGATTTTCTCATGGTGCGAACAAAAACCTGACATCACAAAGATTCCTCCGTCCTTTGCCAGGTCCCAGATAGTGAAAACCCTAATATGATGACACAGGAGGTGCTGTCTGTCTCCAGCTTCGTACTTATTGGGCCTCCCAGCCTTTGCTCTATGCCCAATTCTTTTTATGTGTATCCTGGCTCCTCAGACCTCCTTTAGCATCTCTTAGCATGACAAAGGAGGCCTGCTGAGCTACCTCCCAAGACTGAGCCTGGTCCACCGGTCGCCTCATTTACTGGCCCGGTTCCCGCTGCATTGTAAAGCTGTTGTTAGGAGTCTGGGCAGGCTGGAAAAGCCTCATCTTAAAGGGCAGACAATGCACGGGCACTTTAGCATACAGCGGTGCGGTGGATGGCATGCCTGTTAGTTTTATGTGAGCATCCAAACTTGTGCTGGCCTTTCAAAAGGACTCGTTTCTTTCTGACGCATAACCCATGTTTACGTCCTCTCTCTGCCTTTTTGAATATGGAGATAATATTTTATTATTCGTTTTGCTCGTTGAGGTTCAACAGCACTAAACACGTCTTGTTTCAGAGAGAGAGGAGCTCTAATGAAAATCAGCAAAGCCGTCATTTCACAGGCAGGCTGCTTGAAAGAGCTCAGTCACGATTGGCTGCGAGCCACTGGAACACAAACGCACACCAGGCCCAGACCCCGGGGGGTGCATCACGGGCATGTCTGAGCCTGCCTTGGTGAGATCATGCCAACGTCAGGCGTCCAACCTGAGATCGGATCACGCTGCACGGTCAGCGATGGAGCCTAGTGCAGGACGTCAGCTCTTTGTACTTCCCTGTTTAAGTCACAATATACTGAAACTGTAATTGTTAGTAAGGGCAGCCGACAAGGTTCCATCCACAAATATTTAAATGATGTATATATGTAAATTGACAGCTTTTAGCTGGATATAATAACTGATATGGAAATCAAACAAACAGAAGAAAACAGCCTCTCTTTTAAGCAAAAGGAAACTGGCAAATCCAATGAGGGCACCGTTAACACCCCGCTGGGCAGCAACACATGACCCTCACCAACTCAGGATTGGAAATCAGGGCCTGGATCACAAAAACTTTCTTAAGGAAACACTGGAAGGTTCTTAAATGCTGAGAAGTTCATAAGGAATGTTCTTCTCACTCATTTTCTGAAGAAAATCCTTTTCTTATGTAGGCTACGTTGAATTTTACAAGTTATAATATTTGGCACAATGCACCACTATTTAGTTTAATCCACTCAGAGGATGGAAAATGAAGGAAAAATATCAATCTAAGCCTTCAAAAAGTTTCAGCAAACAATAAATAGAGGGAAAAGGGAAAATCCTCTTTGGAAAATAAAGCCTAAGACATAACATAAGGTTATGAAAACGTTTAAGAATGTAACATCGCAAATACCTCTTGTTCTTAAAATTGCTCTAAATAAGACAATTCTTAAGAGATATTTAAAGAATAACTTCTTTTCATAACTTTTAATTTTCTTAATGTGAGTTAAGTAGAGAGAATACACACACTTAAGATTTTCTTTTTTTAAAACACTTTTGTGAATTCTGTCCCAGAATTCTCAGAACCTTGGTCCTGTTCCATGTTTATATCGGGTTTGATCATAACCAAATACGGATCGTCAGTGGAGACTGTGGCAGAACCCAAAATGAAAGTAAACAAAAGCAGTTTTTCTGGACCAACTATTGGTGAAAAGAAGCTGTAGGATTACCAACGCATTCACCATGAAGAACCGACTACCTCTTGGTTAGACCTGGGAACTAATTTCTCATTTTAAATCAATTAATTTTTGGGCAAACTACACCTAATAATTCATTGTTTGTGAAAGAGAGCCAGTGGGTTCGTGTCCTGCACCTGAAGAAGTGTTAGAACACGAAGAGTGTTTGATAAATCGTTATCGTATCGATAATTGGAAAATATTGTGATATGGATGTTGTATCGCCCAGCCCTATTATTAAGCACAGGATAATAAACCATATCTCATAACTCAAGCTCACAACGTCCTCTAAATCTGCTGATTCCATTTGGGTCGTTACTGATGTGTCTCACTGGTACCAGTTAAAAGACAGACATCAAGTGTTTAATGGACACACAGTGACCACATGCCATCATAAGAGGTGGTGTTTATGAATGTGAAGCCCCGTGTCTTCCATCCAGACTGGCCCCCCTGGAGCAGTGTGATCATGATATCTTTGAAAACTTTACGTTCCGCTGCTCTGTTTCACATCCCTGAGGCGGCGGGCGCGTGCGAACCTGAGACAGCGGCCGCACCTGAAGCCCGGGCAAGTCTGAGCTCGCCCTGTTTACTGATTAGACACGTACATTGTGTCAAGGAACAATGGTCAGTTCCTGAAAACAATACCGATCTGTGTCGGGGAGGTCAGGCCTTTAATGGGCTTTGCTCGGCTTTTTCGGTCGTTACACCAGGAACGGATTACGTCCCCGCTCACGCTGGCATTGTGTGACAGAGGCTGAAAATGTTCACGTAGCACAACGTATTTGCTTTCAGACGTCGCCGCTCTGAGACTTTAGATGCGAAGCCCCAAACTAAAGAATAGATCTACATATGAATGGCTAATGTGCATTGCTTAAAATGTTTGGACAGCAAAAATTCTTTGTCATGCATGTAAACAAAGACAGGACATCAAACTCCAACCTTTAACCTCTGCACTAAGGTCAGTCTGAGTCTAGCCAGAAGACGTGAGTGTCCCGGGTCTGGTAAAGTTACTAGAAGTCAATGAGTTTGTTAGTAACGCTGCCGCCATGCTGTTAATGTCGAGGTTAATTGGTTTGTGTATCACTGTGAGGAGAGAAACATCTCATCTGTTACCTTGTGGAGACACTCTGAGGTCCTCACAAGAAAAATACCTTTTTAAAAATAAACCACAACTTTATTTTGAAAGACCAAAACATTATTATAGAGGATTGAGGTTAATGTTAAGGTTGATTGATGAATTAGCTGGTAATCACACAGTTTAAAGACGTAGCCCCCCATGTAACGAGGGACGTAATTAGCAGACTGAGGGCCATAAAAAAGAGCAGGTTTGGGGAACTCTCAGGGACAATGACAGGGCTGAGGATCACCACTGCTGGGACAGACAGCTTCCAGCAGCCCGAGGCCTGGCGCTGACAGCTGAGTAGTTTGGTGACAGAGCCGCGGGTCAGAATACGGCCGTTAGCTCTCCAAAAACCCAGAGGAGAGAAATGACAGCACAGCCATCTCGCTTTTAAAACAATGGGTTCAAATTAAAGGGTTGGAACCGGTTTGGTGACGTTTCTTGTTATCAGGTGAGCCATTTGAGGTGGGAGAGAATGTGAAACTTTGGAAGGAGTGAAATTAGATCTGTACCAACCCACAGCCAGTTTAATTAAACACTATTTAAAAAAAAAAGGGGGGGGGGGGTTTGGAGTAGCAGCATTTATAGAATCAGACTGTGTTTGCATCAATTTAAAGGTTTAAGCCAAATCTGTACAGATAAAATGGTGCTATATGTGTGGCTCCACAAAATAACACTTTTATTCGTAGATTTTCTTTAGAGTGTTAGTGATAAATAAAAAATGTTCAGATTTTATAATCAGTCTAAAGTTGCAGCCTGTAAATACAAACCTTTATCAAGATCTACAATACAGAGTTACATTCACAAACCCCACTTACAACGTTACTGTGATGAAAAGAAGCCTTATGTTAGAACCACCCACAGAAGCTCCGCCCACTTCTCTGGGCTCAGAGGGATCTGGGATGGACCATCACCCAGTGGGAACTGGAAATGGGCTCAGAACCATCGGTATAACAGATTAAAAAAGGAATCATCCAGACTGTTATCAGCACCAAGTCCAAAAGCCAGGCTCTGTCATGGTACTGGGTTGTGTCTGGGCCCTTATTAAAGGTCATTTACACTCTTGTGATGCAGCATTAATGAAGAAAAGTACAGTGAGATTTTAGAGCAAAATAAACTGCCTTTGAGACGAGATCTTTGATGTAAATCCCATCCAATCTTTCTTTAAAGGTCCCCTCCAGTGGTCATATCTACTTAAACTGAATGGATAGAGTTGAGTAAATAGTTTTGAATGCTGCTGAACGTTCTGCTGATTTGTTTTTGTTTAACCTGTTAAAAGTCGGTAAATCACGCTCTAACATCTCAATCTTTCACAGAGCTCACAGAATACAGCCTAAGATGAACACGCGACGTGATGTCATCGACAGGTGACTAAAGCTCCATAATGTAGCGACCCTGGGTAAATAAGGACGCTGGTTTGGTTGCGAATAAAGAGGATTCATCTCGTATGGGGAACACAAGTTAGTAAAAATCATAGTGCGACCTATTTCGCATGGAAAATCGGACCCATCGCAAATGTTACGTCACACGCGGGTTTTCCGATCTGATCAGCCTCTCAGCACGACTTTGGTAAGTTTTCTATTTTATAGCACTAAATAGCATAACATTGACTA
>JAVSBU010000022.1:5161448-5189438 GCA_033118015.1 Loricariichthys derbyi
AACCAAAATCGGACTGAATTATTCAGTCTGGGCATATAACGGATCTAACTACGAGGTGTTAGATTTTTACCCTATATCATTTTAATTTAAAACATCCTGGGACTTTAAGGAATAACAAACCTTATGGGAGTTAAAACAATAATCTTAAGCTGTTTACAAACAACTTAAATAAGTGTTTCCCAAAAGC
Source organism: Loricariichthys derbyi (assembly GCA_033118015.1). Taxonomy (NCBI): domain Eukaryota; kingdom Metazoa; phylum Chordata; class Actinopteri; order Siluriformes; family Loricariidae; genus Loricariichthys; species Loricariichthys derbyi. Next base: position 5,161,636 of record JAVSBU010000022.1, read on the forward strand.
CTTTTTAGTCTCCAAATATATAACAATCACATAAATTGTTTTGCTCTCCCACTTGGCAAATAAATAAAAAATATTTACACTCTAAATAAGCTCAATTGCAGCCATGAAGCCTTTACTTTAAATGATGCAAACATTATCTTGAATGCTTAAAACAAAATGTTATTTTTATTTATTTATTTATTTATTTTTACAAACGAGGGTAAAAAATTCCCAATGAAAGAATCGGCCTTAGGTACTGAATATAGACTGCTGATTAAAATCAGTTAGATTTTCTTATCGCCCTCTATGGTTTGAGGTGGAACTGCATGTGAAGGTGAGTGAGTTTTATGAATTAGAATACTCTTAAAATTACCAACCAGTTGTTTATGTTTTGTTTTTGTTTTTGTTTTTTGATCAGGACAGCATCTATAGACATCAACAAGTTCCAACTGATATTAAAGACAAATAAGAAAAAAAATTAAACAGTGCAAGACTGAGCAAAATCAAAGTCAGATATAAAAGATTTCAGTAACCAAATCTTTTATAAATTTTGGGAGCTGTTGTCTAAGGGAATAAATCAGTTTTACTGCTGATGCTTGAGAGAGCCAAATACGAATGAGTTTCAGTACAGAAAGTTACAGGAAACACTCAAATTTAAGAATGTTCTAAAGTTCGAGGTTACCGACATTTTGGGAAAATCACCAATCAGTTTAGAGCATGTGGTTTGATTAGACAAAGTAGGCTTTCTATTGTCTTATTGTTTATAGATATGGATTTAAATTTAATTAAGAATAAAGTAAGGAGTAAATAATCTCTGTTACATGTTGAAAGAAATCTGGAATGGATTTCTTACGAAGTCTGTTCTTAAAATATCCTCCATAACCAAGCCATAATAAGACAGAATAGTAAGCACAATTCATCCCCCTCTTTTTAAAGTGTGTTTATTTACAGTAAAAGTGCTTCTTCTTGAATTTTGGAGGAGCTTCTGAGAGTATTCCTCATGCTTGCCAAGCAGACAGATTGTGTTGCGCCCGGGACGCGCTGCTGAGTCAGCAGGGTTCGACTATAGAAAGCGCTTTAACGCACCACTGACCTAGATGACATCAGGGCCCAACTGCAGCAGGAGGGGGATTCCGCTCACAAGTCGGCTAATCTCACACATGAACGAAAATTATTATTATTATTATTATTATTATTACAGCAGTAGAAGGAGGCCACCTGCTGACAAATATCCCATAAACACACAGAAACTTGGTGGAAAGTTAAAAAACTTGATAGAGTGGATAAGGTTCTCCACCGCAAGCTCCAGGTCCCTCAGGTTTGAAGGCCCGGTTCGGTTCACTGCAACCCTCAGGTGGGCACTGAGCACTGTGGTTGTGCTAAAAATGCCTCTGAAATAGAGGTCAGAAACTAGCACACTGTAAAGGTACTGAACGAGCGCCTACCTGACATCAGAAATGAGCTGCTGCTGCTCCTCGGTGGTCAGGATGTCAGGAAGGACTGATGCCAGCCAGTCCACCTTCCTCTCTGCGGCAAACTGCTTCAGCACAGCAAACAGCTTCTCTTTCACCTCGGGTTCGTTGCCCAGCACCTCCTCGATCTAGAATGGGCAGAATCGCTGTGAATCATCACTAACGCCTCGCTGCCATGATGCTGCAGTCTGTCCCTCATTCAAACGGCTGCATCACTTTCAGCTGATCTTGAGCAGCACTCAACAGTCTCTACTAGTTAACTCACCCGCTTGTTGAACTCCAGGGCCTTGTGCTTGCGGTCCAGCCATAATCCGTCATTGCTGTGCTGCCACTCATCGATGCTGCTGCAGCGTTTGTGCCGGCTGCCCATGCAGAGGACGCCGAGGCGGAGGGTGCGACCCTGAGACGATTTGATCAGGGCCGCGGCCATCTCGTGGTGCTTCACGGGGATCCCGTTCACCTCCATCACGTAGTCGCCGGCCCTTAGACCGCTGCGTCCGGCAGGGGAGCAGGGAGAGCAATCCTCCACCAAGAGAGGGCAGTCTCCCACTATTGTGAATCCAAAGCGGCCGTCGGGCCCTGGGGTGATATCCATCTGTGTAGGCCAGATAAATGAATCTGAATATGTGATCATTTCATTCTTAGTAGTACAATGCTGCTATTCAAAGGTCTCAGAACATTGTCGACTCGTTAGTGATTCATTTAAATGTGAATTTTGAAGTTTTTAATATGCCAGGGGTGCCCAAACTTTGGCACAGCACTCACACGTGAGTTATTTTTATAATCGATCATTTTAACACCTTGTGAATAAAAGGCTTGAAGTTTAGGGGTTAAACAGCACAACAATGCTAGACAAAGTGTCCAAATACACAACTTTTGCAGGGAACAAACGTCCTACAAACCATCAACAAGGGAAAAAAGCAATTTACTGGTCTACCATCTGAAAAAAGATGCCCAGAATTTGTAGAAATAAGCAACGTTCAAGTTTGTTTCCAGCAAAAGTAACACTATTTCTACTTAGATAACCAAACAACTCATCTGGTGAAGCGAGTGCCTTGGTAAAAAAGCCAACCTGTTGGATTCTGGAGACCACGCCGATGCTGGGCGGGATGTTCTTTTGTGCCTGTGCCAGGCCGATGACTGCCTGAGCTCCCAGACTGGATACATCCTGTCCTTCAATCTCCAGCACCTGGTCTCCAGGCTGCAAGCCAGATAAGTGAGCGCTGCTTCCCTCCTCCACTGTAAGGATATAGCTGGGCCCAGTGCCACCGAGCTGGAAGCCAAACTCCTCGGGCCAACCCTGGTTTGACGATGGCATGTTGAGGACTGTAATAGATGATAGAGATAAAGCATTGAATTCATTTTGGACACATTTGCTTGTGTCAAGATAACAAGCTACAATCTGCGTTGGATGAACTTTGAAACTCTCTAGCTGTGATGAGTTTCTGTTGATGATAATTAATTATTTGGCAGGCATTCAGGGACAGTGGTTAAAGCTGTGTGCCAGCGTTGGGGCTTTAAGTATGGGTCTTAATCTGTATCTGATCCACTGTAGATAAGGACGTCTGATATAGCTGTAGACGCTACGCCTACATCACTGTGCTATAAACAAGCAAAATCCAGGCTCTGGCCCAGTAAGTCTCAGCTGACTCCTCAAACCTTCTACTGTCATTGACCTCATTGAAGATACAGAGGAATTTAAAGTGCCTGCCTTCAGATCAGGTTCGAAGTGTCAAACACAAACAATCTGAAGTCTCCTACTGCATAGTGTTTTTGTACTATATGTGTTAGAACATCACTGAAAAACTTTCTAAAGCATATCTGTAAATTTTCCTTTGGCAATGAGCAAATGTGGAACAAAGCTATAAATAGATGTTGCGGTGCATTTAGGCAACCCAAGGAATACCCGGTTCTGCTATGGTTTATGCTTTCCCAGAATTACACAAATATGAATACAGTGCTTAATATTTAAACACAATGAACGTATAATCCAATTTCCAAATAACCAGTACAAACTTACAGAAATCTTTAGTTGGATAACGAGAGCCAGACTTTTGGTTCTGGCGTAGGGAAGATCTCCCTTTCTTGTTCTGCAGGAATTTCTTCATTTTTCCCCAAATTGAAGTAAGGTCCTGGCCATTAAGCAAAAACATCCAAGCGACTCTTCCTATACATTCAGAACATCCTTCGTTTAACCTCTAGCAGATGAGAAACAAATCCATCCTGACGCCCTTCATCCTTAGACGTCAGAAGGTGACCAGACACCAACGTCTAGTTCTCCATCGAGTTGACTCTGCATCTCTGGTAAAGTGCAGCAAAGCCTTGCCTGCAGAGCTAAAGCTGTGAATCTGGGACAGCATAGCACAGATCCTTAATAATTCTCTCACCAAAAAGGGTGTAGTGAGGTCCCATTTTGCTATAAATACCTTCCTCCCATACTCTGACAGCTACCTCCCTCTCCAAGGGACAAAAAGTGGCCCAGTATCAGCATGGGGATCCAGTAGGATGATTTTGGCTAATTAGAACGTCTGTGTGAGGATCACAGTCACACCGCTTCAAACAAGAGCAGTGGAATTAAATCCTGAGCTCTGGATTAGGCAGATTAAATGTTACTGGGGTCTGACCGCATGGTGTACACAAGAGGCTTCTTTAGGGAGATTGATTTACATCGAGTGATGGGTTTGAGTGACCATTTACCCAATGCCCAGCACACACACCATCTCCTACCTAAAATACTGTACGTACAGACAATATTTCAAGTGTTATTTCTAAAACTGTGCCAAGAATTTATAAAGTTAAGTCTAAATCAAGACTGAGACTGAATTCTCATAAACATGACTTGTTTGATGTAAACTGCAAAATTCTTCCTATTTCAGTAGCTTAAGCTGGTCAGGGTTATGGGAGGGTTCACTTGGTGCAGGCAGAGGTCTGGACTCATCATTACATCATTCCATAAGCTCACCAACTGACCTTCATGTTCCAAGACCCACCCTTGGATTAGGACCCAAGCACTCAGAAACTGACATTTCCAGTATCTGTCAAAACCAAGACCATTAATATGTGGACTTGAGACAAAGCTGATTGCCAAAACTCTAATATAGATCTGAAAATATTGGCCAGGCAAAACTCTCTGTATTTGTCCCTGTGTATAAGGAAGAGACCGTGAAAGCAACTGGGCTCAAATAAGGACTTCTCCTCTGGGTAACACCGATCAACATGATTAAGTGTTTCTCTGTGTGAACTAAATTATTTATTTCAGTGGCTGTATTTCTAAACACGATCACTGTCTCATTTTACCAGATCAAGGACCATCATGTAGTAGAATTTGGTCTTTAAGGAAGGGTGTGAATCTGGGCTTGGGCTGGGCGCCAAAGTACGTCACAGGTTTGTGATATCCAGACTTAACTAAGACACTTAACTCTTAATGAGCCTCTTAGTTAATACTAAGGTTTAAGATGTTTGTTTAAGGAGATGGCGTCCAGTCGATCCCATAAAAGTTTAAGATGTACCAATTTACGAGGCATTTTCAATACAGATTGATAAATATGCATAAGGGTATGTGTTCTCTATTTCTTTAAGAATAAACCACCTGATAAAACGACCCTTGCTGGCAAGAAGACAATCCTGAACTGAAGCACATCCAAACTGTGTAGTGAAGCCCTTCAGTTTGTTATGTTACCAAACGCCCCTCCATCACAATGACCCTGAGTTCAGAGAAAGTACATTATTAGGCTGTCCTAACATTTTCACCAAGTCATGAGAAGAATTTTACAGACACAGGCTGATATATTTACATACCTTTTTACAATGGCTGCATCCGTTCCTTGTTTAGTGAGTGCTTTAAGTATTTTTCTCTCTGCTGCCAGGTCCTTTAGGCTTCACCTGTGTTGAGCTGAAACCTGAGAGGTGATTGTAGCTCGAGCCAGGGTTCAGTTAAAGTAACCCAAGACCAGTGGACGTCCATCCTGAATCAGTCTGATACACCAGGAGAAACCATCAGATCATTACATGTCATTATAGTGAGTAATGGAGTAACTAAATAATGGAGAAAGGCAGCACTGTGGACGAGTTATAACCACTGACTGGCACACTGGCTGTTCTTATGGCTTTTATTTGGAATGTAACTCAAACATTTTCATGTGTATTTTTTTTATTAATTATCTTCTTCGCTTATACTAGTCAGGGTCGTGGCAAAGTTAGAACTGCTGCCCCACAGCTATGAGATCCTGGTTCGATCCTGGCCCAGTGCTCCATCATCTGTGTGAAGTTTGCATGTTCTCCCCGTGTTCATTTGTGTTAGGTTAATCAGTTTCCAAACAGCCATATTTGTGTGTGTATTTGTGTGTATGTGTGTGTGTATGTGTCTGTCTGTGTGTGTGTGTCTATGTGTGTGTATGTGTGTGTTTGTGTGTGTGTGTATGTGTGTGCGTGAGTGTGTCTGTCTGTGCATGTGAGTGTGTGCGCGCGCGTGTGTGTGTCTGTGTGTGTATGTCTGTGTGTGCATGTGTGTGTGTGTGTGTGTTTGTTTGTTTGTGTGTGTTTGTTTGTGTGTGTTTGTTTTGCTGTGTGTGTGTTTGTTTGTGTGTGTGAGTGTGTCTGTCTGTGTGTGTGTGTTTGTATATGTGTATGTGTGTGTGTGTTTGTTTGTGTGTGTGTGTGTATGTGTGTGTGTATGTGTGTTTGTGTGTGTGTATATGTGTATGTGTGTGTGTGTGTATGTGTGTGTGTGTGTGTGTGTTTGTTTGTGTGTGTGTGTGTGTGTGTGTGTGTGTGTGTCCCCTCCGGTTCCCTGTCTCGGTTTGTTCACAATGTGTCGCTTAATTTAAGCTCACGCGGGTGTAAATTTCCACATTTGGATGTTTTACTGGTGTAAATGTGAGGTAACACACAAATCATATTTCCTTATTATTCATGATAAAGTAAAAAAAACATATAATATTAGTAAACAAATTCTGTAATTATATTAAAGTAGTTGTACTATTAGGGATTAACTCGAGTGAAGCTGGGGACTTTTATTTTGTATCTCTCTGCGACTGTTGGTTTACTTCACGGCTTTAGGGCTTTAGCTCAATACTTATAGCTATGCTAAATTAGAACAACACTACAGACTTTGTTAGTTTTTGGCACAGTATTTAGTGTGTAGTTATGGATTACAAATGTTGAGAGGCTTTCGTTGTTACTTGTTCAGAAGACATGAGGAAGTAAACTTCCGGTGAGGATGGTGTGCTCAGGTGAGTTTCTCATTAAACAGCTTTCTTTCTTTAAATTGGCCGCGAATTTAAACTAATAAGTATTAAAATGGTTACAGTGTTTTTATTTTGAATACCAGTCACTTTACCATAAGTCTATAATTAAGGCCAATTACAGTATAATAAACGTTACAAGCTTAATTTAAAGGTGAATGATTTACTCTGTTGTTTTTCTAGCTTTGCTTCTATGAAATGGATTTCCTCACTCTGTTTGGTATCTATGTGCTGGTGGTGCTCAGCTCTATCGCCCTGCTGTGTAAATACTCAGGACAACCGAACACTCCATTCAGCCAGCTGTACACCTCCATCACTCAGGTAAAACAAAAAAACTTCACTTATTTAATATCCCCCTTCACTTAGGTAAAAGCCAACACTTAAAGGAAGAACGTGCCTTTAACTTCACTTAGTTAAATCCCACTTCACTTGGTTAAAAACCCACATTGGTTCAAGTAAATCCCATTTTTGCTTGGTTAAAACTCACCTTATATAACTAAAGCCGTCCAACAGTTTAAATAGATCCACTGGTTTTAGATCTGCAGAAAACATCTGTCAATAAAGTGTGGTTTGGACTCCATAAAATTCTTTTAATTTGTATTTTTAAATTTTTATATCCAGGTTGTTTCTCCTTGGATTCCACAATGGATCCAAAATCTTACCCACAAGACTTTGCACAGACTCTTTCACCAAAGGTGAGCATTTTGACAAAATCTTTGTATTACCATCCCAGAGTGAGCTGGTATGAATGTTTGGTATGATAACAAAAATAAAAAAATGACTGCATACATATTTTCATGTGATATGTTTAACCAAAGATTTTTAACCATGATATATACATTATAAAATATTTGGCTAATGTTTGGCTTCCTTCTGTTTGACAGAAGTAACTTCTTTGTCTATTTGCACCTGATCGTTGAGCTTGCTGTATATACAGAGTATTCCTATGAGGTCTTCGGCTTCTGTTTGGAAATGGACACCACTATGTTTAACGCATGCATCCCGTATGTCCTCCTGGCACTGAAGTCGTATCTCTTTTATCTGTGCTGTAGTAGAGATCCAGGTAAACGGCCAAAAAGTTGTATGGAACTAATATTTCATTAAAAAATGAAAAGCTACTAAAGAAGTTGCTCCTGTTAGAGTTAAAAGTATTAATACCAGCCAAGACATGTTAACCATTGCAGCCTTTTTTTAATCAAACTACTTTGAATCAGTAAGATTTTTAGGCAGTGTATGGATTCTAGAAAAATTGTTACCTAATTATTTATTCAGGCACCCTGACAAAAAAGAACCATGCACCCCAGTTGAAGGTGTACCAGTACGACGAGAGGCTGTTTCATCAAGGAGTGATATGCCCAACGTGTCAACTGGTTAAACCTGCCAGATCCAAGCACTGTCGTAAGTACCAGACTTTAAGCTTTTCCCACTCTAGGGCTTGTACAATATTACTAAAATTACTTCCTCTTACTCAGGTATATGCAACCAATGCATCCAAAGGTTCGACCATCACTGTGTCTGGGTGAATAACTGCATCGGAGCTCAGAACACCAGATACTTCCTGCTCTACCTGCTCAGCGTGTGCGCGATGGCAGGCGATATCGCCGTGCTGACTGCCGACATGCTGTTCCACGCGGTCATAAGGTCCGGCCTCATGCGTGCCACCTATATGGAGGAGGATCAGCAGCATCCTGTGGGGCCAATATTTATAGTACAGGTGCATAACGAATCTTTACGTAACTCGAATATCACATAAAATCTGGCCAGTGTGAGGGTTACATTAGTGTCTCTCAGTTCTAGAGGAGCAGGCCCAGATTCACAAAAAGCTTTCTTAAGAAAAAGTTAGGGAATGTTCTTAAGACAAGCACTAAGGAGTTCATCAGAATGTTCTTTACTGCAATTCCCAAACCTTTTTCTTTAGAAACTCTAATTTAGAGTTGTATTTGTTCTTCGTGGATTTTCTTCTCTCAAAACCCACAAACTTCCATAAAACACAATTAATGCAAACCTTTGCCATATATTTTGCTTATTTAAATAACGTTTGCATTTTAAGGACCTTTCACCTTTGCTTTCAGAGGCTTTTACGAAAAGGTTTTGTAAATTTCAATGCTTACCTTGGCAACTCTTACAGCCTATTGTAAGGTAAAGAAAACATTTAAGAGTGTAAACTTTTCATGAATACCACTTGTTCTTAGAATTGTTCTTAAGAAAATAACATTTTAAAAGAATGAAATTAAGAAAAATCAAATTTAAGATTTTCTTTCTAAAGACACTTTTTGTTATTAAGAAAGCTTTACTGAGACAAACACTAAGAGGACCTTGTAATGTTCTTATTATCCATTCTTTTGAATTATTTACTGTTGTTTATTTTTTTAATCTCCTCAACAAACTAAACAACAAACCAAGCTTTCAAAAAAGTTTAGCAAAAAAAATAAATAAATAAATAAATAAAATAGAAGTGATTGTGGAAGAAATAGCCAACAGGGGGAAAAAAAACACCTTGGAAAATATGATAATTTTGGGTTGGTGAATTTGGTAAATTTTGATGCTGACCTTGTCAAATATTACAGCCTAAGACGAGTGTGAGGATATCGGTTCGAAAACATTTAAGAACCTAATTTGTTCAAGAATAACACTTGTTCTTAGAACTGCTCTTAAGAAATGAGTTAAATATGTTTCTCTTCAGTACTGTTGTGAATGCAGTTTCTTTGATCCTTATGAATGGATGCAGTCGATGGATGATAATGAGCTATAATAATAACGAGCTCTCTGCCTTTCCTCACAGCATCTCTTCCTTGCCTTCCCCCGGATCGTCTTCATGCTTGGCTTCCTGCTCTTCGTTTTTTTCCTCTTGGCGGGTTACGCCGTGTTTCACTGTTACCTGGCGCTGGTCAATCAGACTTCTAATGAGTGGTTCAAGCGGAAGGGTCATGGCTGCAGTCACTGCAACCCTGTCGCTGGACGCCAGTTCCCCACCTCCTACAATCCACTACGAGGTTTCTATCATAGGGGGATCCTCAAAAATCTTAGGGAGATCTTCTGGCCATTATGTCCTGCTCAGAAGAAAGACAACTAGCTCCCGCTTAATGTTTTTTTCTCTTGGGTCAGTGTGCTTTTACTTAAATGTAGTTTGAAATAAATATTTTTATCAGCTGTTTCTTCTTCACATCAATTGGTAGGAAATGGAATTGTGAAAATGTTTCCTATTTACACACTTGCCTTCATTTACTTTTGTAACAGGATACTAATGCATTTAACCCTAATTGAAACAACTTCTTTAGTAGCTTCTTATTTCTCAAATGACCACAAATCCTGGGGTGTTTCAGAAGATCAAATTACTGCTGCATCAAGCAAAGAAAGAAATAAGATGGTGAAAGGACCGGAATTGGGTTAAGAACGGTTCAGCACTTCAGGGTGACCCTTCAACCTCATGGCTATGTTTTATAGTAAGAGGAGTTTCACACACAATGCCCACAGGAATGGAATTAAACTGTTGTGTGCCCATAAGAAAACCACTTGTAAGTGAGGAATTGATAGAGAGCATAAAGATTGGTGGCCATGGAAAAAGGCCATATGGTCATATGAAGTGATGAGTGTTGCCTTTCCACAAACAGTGCCAAGTCAGCTTTTTGTGGTTCGATGAGCTGAAGCAGTGATAAGTGAGGGTTATAAGTGGCGTTTGCAGTTTGTTTGCTATATAGTGTTGAAATATGGAGAATAGATTACGGTTACATTAATGTGCATTTTGCACACTTGTAATCAGATAAATTCGGCTTCTCTGAACAAAATCTAAGGAACTGTTGTGGTGTGGGTTGGTCGCACCAGTTTTGCTCCACCCAAACAGGAGCCTCTAAGTTCACACACGGACGCTGTCGCTTTAAAGCGGTACGGAAGTGTTTCGTGACCGGTGTTAATGCAATAAGGTCACGGCGGAATGTGTCTCGCATTGCTTAACTCTGGATATTTCCTCAGTCACACTGATCTTTGGTACTGAATATCTCAGCACCAAGTCACAGGCTCTCATTCTCCATTAAAGACAGATTTAGGAGCAGATCGTTTCCCGATGGCTGGTTCGAAATGCACCCGGCTGACTGGCCCTCTGCTCGGCCAGCTCCTGGACTCTGTTGATTCTGTGCTGTTCGACTGCGACGGCGTGATCTGGAGAGGAGACCAAGCCATCCCCGGAGCCCAGGACGTGATCAACTCCCTGAAAAAGGGGGGTAAGCGGGTGTTTTTCGTCACCAATAACAGCACCAAAACGCGTGCGATGTACGCAGAGAAGCTGAGCAAACTGGGCTTCGATGCCACCCAGGACGAGGTGTTCGGAACCGCGTACTGCTCAGCTGTTTACCTGAAAACCGTGTGCAAGCTGGACGGTAAGGTTTACCTGATTGGAAGCAAGGCGATGAAGCAGGAGCTGGAGGCGTTGGGGATCGACACAGTCGGGGTGGGACCTGACCCGATCTCGGGAGCGCAGAAAGACTGGGCCAACGTCCCTATGGACCCGGCCGTCAAAGCCGTGCTGGTGGGCTTCGATGAGCATTTCAGCTACATGAAGCTGAACAGGGCACTGCAGTACCTGGCCAACCCGGACTGCCAGTTTGTGGGCACCAACACGGACACTAGACTTCCCCTGGAGGGGGGTAAGGCAGTGCCAGGTGAGTTCCAGCACAGTTCTAGTTGACAAAGCTTGCAAAGTTAACCAAGAACAGATTGTATGCTGGTCTTTGCTTGTTTCCTAACAGTTTTTTACCTCTTGTCTAATATCAACTATCACTGGGCTGGTACAGGTGTTTGATGACCTTTTTTGGTCAACCTGAGTTATATGATGTTTACTTATTTTTTTGTCCCTAGGAACCGGTTGTCTGCTGAAGGCAGTGGAGACAGCAGCACAGCGCCAAGCCCAAGTGGTGGGAAAGCCCAGCAGCTTCATGTTCAAATGCATTGCCAAACAGTTCAGCCTCGACCCGAACAAGTGTCTCATGGTTGGCGATCGTCTTGATACGGACATCATGTTAGGCTCCAACTGTGGCCTAAAGACCCTGCTGACCCTGACAGGGGTGTCTGCCGTAGCCGAGGCGGAAGAGCACCAAAAAAGTGGGTGCCCAGCACGGCAGGGGATGGTTCCTGACTACTACGTGGATAGCATCGCTGAGATTTTACCTGCCCTGCAACTATAGCTCCATGGTCAGAGTCTAGCACCTGTTCCACAAAGGAAAGAACAAAACAGAGTTTTTAGTATTCATTATGAAACCCACACCATACCGTTACACTCATGATTAAAAGGGACATCAATAAGGTTTAAAAAGAAAAGAAGGTCCTGGATAAAGAGTCCAGCGATTGAGAGTGGTTCTGAAGGTTTACAGGTTCATTTAAAGCACCAACTGTGTGTAAAGAAGCAAGCGAAGAAGGCTTGAAGAGTCAGGGGCAAAAGATTGGATTTCCAACATAAAGTTGAAATATCGTCAAACTGGGACTGTAATTAATCAACTAATGAACAAGTCTGCCACATCCTGAGACCTGAAAACTTATTCACACTTTTTCACGTCCCAAATTATACATACTTTTCAGATAGGTTTTAAAATGTTTTATGTGGTTAAATAAAAAAACAGTGGTGCTCAAACTTTTGCGTGAGACCTGCACGCTGCTTGAATATTCTGTCTTTGGAAAGACTGCCATCACATTTTCTGGCTGACTCAGTGTTAGTGTTGTTGCTGATAAACACTGAATAGTTAGACATTGAATTAAGTACAGAACATGTGATGCATTTATTTTTTTTAAGTACAAATGCTCAGGTACTAAAAAAATCCTGCAGTAGATTAGTTTTTGAATTTTAGTGATGTTCTACGTCTGCGTGAGATTCATAAGTTTATTCACTATCACTTGACACTTTACAGAACTACTTGTTTGTTTACTGTTAAAGATTTGAAACTGAAGGCAGATTCAATTGTGGGTTGAACAAAGTTCTTGCAAAATCAAATAAAAACATTTTCAGAAACAAAGGTCTGCCTGGTGACCCATCATTAAGTGTCTTTATGCGACGTTTTCATTACAACAGCTAAAGCTCAAGTCACCTTGGGCAGTCAGCGGCTACGGGAGCTAATCCAAGGCTTTCTAAAATCACTGCCCTTTTGTGATGACAAGCCCTGTCTACAGAAAAAATCCCTCTGCCTGTCCCCTTTGTCTATTGTCCGGTGCGGAGCTGCAGCCGGTGGGTTGGACCAGCCTGTGTGTGGCGGTTTGTGTAGGGGGTTAAAGACTAAAATTCTAACAGGTGAGCAGCAGGTATTCTTGGTCATTCCTGGTCATGAACACAGCCTGATGCAGAGAAGCAAGAGCTAACTGTGAGGTGAAGAACGATGAGGTGCTGGAAACGCTCAGAAACCGGTTTGGAGGAGCCATGGCACACGGTGAGATCCTAATACACTGCACACTTACTGTTAAGACTGTATATTATGTCCTGTTTTAGACCAGAGCAGGATCCAGCTATGAGTTTCGATGTTTATCTGAATCTACGGGTAACTTTTAAAGTGGCGCCGCGGTGTTCAGAGTTTTGCTGTTTCTGCGTTTCTCAGCGTTGCGGCCCTTTGGGAGCCTCTCGATTTGCACAGCGAGCGTTATGGGGCTGTGTCACCGCCGCGGTCCTAATCGTCATCATCGCCGTCATCATCACTGGAAAATTAGCACTTCATCCTGAGACTCAGGTACAAGATTTTCTCAAACAATGATTACATTTTTGCACGTGACCATTTTACTGGACGTGGTTCCCCAAACAGTCTTCGTTGCAGGTCGTGCGCATCCTTGCTCCTGATCGTCCGGCTGCTCTGATCAATCAATCTGCATTAGTGGATAGACACAACAGCGTAGTGACCTACTCAGTGACCTCGCGCGCCAACCGCACGTCGACGGTCCTCTTTGACGTTAAACACGTAAGATCCCTAAACATACTTTCTACTCAGAAAATGACTTATCAAGAGGATGAATTGTCTATCAGTCAGAAACAAAAAATCTTCTGTTTATAGGGGCTGATATGCTACGAGCCTGACAAGGGCAGCTGCTTCCTTCGGCACATGGAGACGTCCGATTATGAAAACGTGCACCTTCTCCTGAATATGTCGGAACAGCAGGTAAGGATCCCGACATCCACATGGTTGCCAGCATTAGTTAGTAAAAAGACAGAGTATGAAGCCCTGTGCCCTCTTTACATGTGTACGGGACACGGTGCCAGCTGGCAGGCAGGTTGGCCAACACTTGAATACAGCAGCAGCCTCAGTGTTCCCGAGCTGATTAGAGAGCTCTTTTTCCTTTGCCAATCCAGAAAGGAAGCAGCGGACCGCACAGGTTCTGGCGTGGCTGGGTCCGAATTCCTCAGCGCACCTGATCCGCCTCACGTAGATCCCGTTACAGGATGGGAGCACAGGGTGCACAATGGCTGCTCTGTTGCCTTTGCGCTCATTTAAGCCACTGCTGGGAGGAAAAAGCACCCTTCCGTTAACAGGGCAGAGGCTTGTGCTGGACGCACTTCCATCAGTGCTTAACAAGCTGTTCTTGCTGTGGGTTACGATTCAAAAAGATAGAGCGGCCTGTTCCACTTGACTTGTGCAGCTGAAATCCTGCAATGGGTCGGTTTTCCATTGATGCACTTAATTAGGGCTGTTAAACGTTGTCTTTTAATCATCTCTCTAGTGGGACATTAATCCAATTTAATTTAATAAATGATTGGATGTTTTAGTGCAGTTTACATAATAGACCTGATAAATGTTTTTTAAAAATGGGCAGATGAATAAATAGAAAACGGATCATATATGCTGATCTAAATCTTCCACATCGCCCATAATTCTTGGATCTCACTTTAATTTCTTTGCTTAATTAAACTTGTCAGGCCAGCATTTCAGGAGTGTCTTCCCATATGTGCTTACTGTTCACTTGCTGCACTGTACCACCTCTTCTCAATCTATGAATCCCATTGCACACATGCGATGCCATCTGCAGGAGCCTGAAGTTACTACCACATTTTTCCCCCTCTTGCATAAAAATTCTTTAGTCTTGAAATTTTTCGAATCATTTCTCCTTTGTTACTCAAGTTTCATGTACACAATATTTTGTCACTTAATAAACACTTTGCATTGAAGTTCAAAACTTAAAGGTGCTTAATGATTCGGTCGATTTACATTCATTTGGTTAATTTGCACTATGAGGTGCTGTTGTGCTGAAATAATTGCAGTGAAATAAAGGCGGATTATCTCCGTTTTCTTGCAAAAAGCTTTATGCGTAGGTGGCGCTGAATTTGGCTTACGTTCCCATTAGCGTAGGCTGTGCAACGTATCGTAAATTTCTTTGTGATTTCTGAGGTTTATTTAATGACTGATGTGGAATGTGGCACTTTTCTTGAAAAATTCATGAAACCTGCATTTAATGAAAATTGATTGCCATGAAATGAAGCAAATTTCCCAGTAAACTTGGTTGGCCCTAAATTATATGTTTACCTTAAAGATCCTTGGCTATTTAAAGCTCAATATAAATGTTACATTATCATATTATTATTATTAATTGGTGTCTCAAAGTGTGTGACAATGCTTGTGAAGGTCTGGCACCCTGTCTAGTATTGTATCTTGCCTTGTGAACTGTGCTGCCAGTAATTAATTTATGGAAATGAATTAAAAAATTAAGAGGTTAGGAGGAGCCTATCATGAAAGAAACTGTTCTGAAATTGTTCTACTCTAACCTTTAGCTAATGCAAAACTTTACGTTTTAGGTAGGCTGTTTTGTAATTTAAAAAAATAGAAATTTGTTGAGTAGTTGGATACCATTAGTTGCCATCCATCTCTAAAAGCATAAAATTATTTAATTATAGAGCTTAATTTACACAAAATGTCTAAGGAATTCATGAAAGTGCTGAAAGTGGCTGGCTTCACAGTAAAGCTGTTTCTCAGTACAGATAAACTCACTGAATGTATTTGTGTTTAAGTTCCTTACTCTACACATGCAGGGGTGTAAGCACTAATATTTGTTTACTCAGATTCAGTTTACCACACACTGATATTTTTCAATGCTAAATATTTTAGGGGAATCAGATCTGGCTGGTGAGAAATGAGACTCGGACCCAAACCGAATTTTTAGGTGTGCTGTCAGGAAATCGAGTGGACGCTTCAGCACTCCCGCAGGCGCTACGGGCCCTCTGCAAACATGGACGCATACACTGGACAAGGAAGGCTGATGGTGAGAGATGCTCTATAAACCCTACATGAGCCGTACTGGACTCCATTGTTTAGTTTATCCTGAAGTCAAAAAGAGGGAGGCGTAGAAGCTTGTATTACAAAAAACGAGTGCACACAGCGTGAAACTTTAAAGAGCAGAGTGTTACTGAGAAACATAATCCAGCTCTCTGAGTGTGACCTTTTCTCCTAAGCTGACTGATCTAAGCGCAGCCGTACTGATCAGACCCTTCGCTCGTCTGCTTACAGGTCCAAAAGAACGATTAATTTACTTCTGCATCGACATCTGCTTCCCAAACAACATCTGCGTGTCTGTGTGTTTCTACTACCTGCCTGAGTGAACCTCACCTGTCTGAGTGTGAGGGGACACGCATGCATTCACCTATGTTGCTGTTGGAGGAGGAACTGGAGGAGCCACACACAGATCATCAAGGCGAACGAAGGCATCCTGTCCTGTCACCTGCAACACCCCAAATATTTCTTTCTGTATTATTCAGTGCAGAGACTCACTGCTTACTGTATTCTTATAACCTGATAATGAAAATAATGGTTCTGATACAATAAAACATTCTATCACACAAGTTCCCCGAGTGTGTGGCCTTAGAACCGTTCTTCCACTTTCATAACCCTAGAAGGTCTCAACACTAATGTCATCACCATAAGATAAAACATTCCTGAGTAATCATGTTTGGAAAATGCAATCTCATGTGTTTATCTGTTTTGTTTCTTTTTTTTTTTCATCTCAGCACACAAACTATGGTGCTTGTTTTTGGTCTCTGGCAGTTTCATCTGATAAGAGAGCAACAGATCAGATAAACAATGAAATTCCAAACAGTTCTCAAAGTGGTTCTGAACTAAAGGCCAGGCTGTCAGTTTTTTAGCAATCAGCACAGAATAAAGAGGAGAAAATCAATTGAAACAGGTCTGCACAATGACCCACAATCAAAGTGTATTTTAGCTCACAGACACTATCCTAACATTTCCTAAAAACTGGGTTCAACAGACGACCTTTTTAAAATTCAGCTTAAGTTTTGTTCAGAAAAAGACCAAATAGACTCTGTTAGTGAATACTTATCTAATGTTGACAGACATGAGTAGCCTAGTTTTGTAAAGTTCCATACACACAAACTACACTGCTTGTTTTGCTTATTCCTGTTTCAGGTGAGAAGAGAGGAACAGATCAGAAACAAAACAAGAATCAGCTTTAGCTTTCAACTGAATTCCAGTGTTAATAAATTTCCACATTAATCTGAAATTCAAACAGATGTCAAACTGGTTTTGAACTAAACAGTCCTGGCTCACTGGCTGTCAAACCTTTTTAGCAAAAATATGTCTGCCTTATAATAATAATAATCCTGCATTTCTCTCTCCATAGGACAAGCTGTACATGTACATACTTTTAATTGTCCAAAACACTGAAGAGTGACAGAATAATATCTCATAAAATGTGTGCTGTTACCACAAGCAATTTATTCAATGTTTTCTTTTACTGAAAAACTCAATCCAAGAGTGACATTAAATTATAGTTTATTGTTAGCTGCATAAAATGTGATGCAGTGCTCGGGTGGCACAGTGCCAATTCGCCATCCCACCACTGTGGTGACCCAAGTTTAGGTCCCAGTAATGTCGGCCAAAATTGCCATAATGTTAGTCAAAAGGGCAAGTCAGACATCAAACACCAACCATGTGGAATCCGGAAAAAAGGTTTTCGCTTTAGCCACAATTCTCGCTGAAAGTTTGTTTAAATATTTTATTACTTTTACATACAGCATTTTCCTGCGAATCAAACACTTATGTCCAGATAAATAGAGCAGGGAAATGAGTTCATCCTACCACAGCTTATAGTTTAACAATTTATCACACGTCTTGAGTAGCGTTTCTACGACTGATAATTAAAGCGGTCCATTTAGCAGGATCCCTGCTTAACCAGAAATTCTCAGCTCTGAACCATGGCAGGTTTCACACCTTTGACCTTTGACTGCTGCTGTGAACTGTCGGACAAATCACACATTTCACGTTCAAGGACGTTCCCAAGAATTACAATTACACATACAAATACAATAATACAGTAATTATGTACACTAAATCCTGACAGTTAAATCACCACCACCAATGCCTGCTTGTTTTTAAGTTTATTTACTTATTACTAACTCTGATTTGAACACAATAACAGTATCATAACAAATTATCCCTGCTTTTACTTACTTACTTTAATGCTCTAAAAATGGAGCACATGAACATAAAAGTCTTCCGATTTATCTCTCGTTTAATCCAATGTACCAAACAACTGTGATCCAGATAACAGCCATCGTTCTGTTATGACACAGAAGTGCAGGCTGATGTAGCGTATAATGATAAGCATGTTTAACAGTTGTTGTAGCTTACTATGGGGTGACACCAGTAGCCAAATTCCGTTTCTGATTTAACTGAGCACGCTGTCGTTGAAGGCCAAACACACAACAGCTTTCTGATGGCCGCTGTACTCACGCTTGATCTCCCCCGTCTCCACGCACCACAGACGCGCCAAGTTATCTGAAGAGGCTGAAAAACAGAGTCAGAAAGGCACAGAATGAGCAGGGAGGCTTTAGAAAAGCAGAACTGGATTTATTTTTGTTACTTCACTCAGGGCTCCGAGACACCCAACCCGGCCAGCAGGCACTGCCAAGGCTCGAACACAGATTGCTGCAGCGAAGGGCTTCATTATAACTTCATTATATTATCCATGTTATTTAATATATTTACTTTTTTATAACAGTCTCCCCATTTCATTATTATTATTCTCTATGTTATTGTTCAGCTTCTGTCTATTTAACGTATTTATTATTATACCTTTAACTTTTATTTAATTATTAAATACAACTAGACTGCACAGGGAAAATGGGACTCTTGGTTCACCCAATGTTTCTCCCTCTTAACCGCTCTCACCCTAGGTTTGCTCATTTAGAGCGGTGGATCTACAGATTTATAAAGCTGCTTTGAGACAATGCCCTAGTGTAAAAAAAAAAAAAAAAAACCTTAAATAAATAAATCGCAATCAGGAAGCAGATTTCAGGATAAACCATTCTATGTCTCACCAGTAACAATATACTGGGAGTCTCCAGAGAAGGCACAGTCCCACATCCAGCCACGGGAGGTCTCTCCAGGATTATTGCTCTTAATACTCAGCTCTGTCATGAGCGAGAAGTTTGACGTCCTCCAAATTTTACATGTCTGGTCTGCAGAGCAGGTGGCCAACAATCTACAGGAGAGTTAATAAAAAGTAGTGATGTCAGACCATTCAAATATTAAATTGCATATACATTAAATGCACTACACATACATACATTAATGCATTAATAGCCATAATACTAAAATTATGGATGGCCTGCTCCCATCCACGGCACCGGTATTGGGCTGATACTAGCCCAGAATGCAAGAGAAAAAAAGTTATGGTCTAATACACTCAGAGTGGGAATGCAAGCCAGAAAGAATCCTTAAAACACAAATGGAGGTTTAAAAAAAACTCTGTACTATATAACTGAGCTTTGGTCAATTTTAATGAAAACTACAGGTATAAAGTATTTATAATATTGAAATACGCACAACATTTAACATACCGGTACTTTTAGTTTTCTGTAAATAATTACAAGAAATTCAGTCACTTTGTATGAAAACATCCAGGTTCATAGAGAAACATCAAAGGAGACACAAAGGACATCAAAGGACAAGATGGACAAATGTTTTTTTCGCATGTTTACTGAAACTTGAAAATGTGCAGACTGGTCACTGAGTATTTTTGACGGTGAAAGTTCACAAACAGAATAGAGAGCCTTGCATTTTTGCTGTCCGAATAACCATGTTTGATGTGGACAAAACACAAGCTTGGATTAATTCACTGTCGTCTGAATAAATTGCATGAGAAATTCGGTGTGTAAAGGCCTTCACACAGGAATTTTATTAACGCCTGAGGAGACAAGTACAAATTTCAAATACTGACAGCATCCCAATAAATATCAAAAAAAGATGAGAAAAACTCCTGCTTTGTATGAATAAAGGGTGATAGTCTCTCATAACCAGCTCTTCTTGTGATCTAGAAACTAGGGAAGTATTTGTTTGTTGAAGTCAGTATCAAATTAAAAAGTGGAATTAAAAGGACATCTCTAATAAAGACCTAAATAAATACATATATAAGAGAAGATAATCACTACGTGCATCACTTACGTGGAATCAGGACTAAATTTGCAACGCAAAGAATAGCGCTTATGAGCGGGGATTTTGGTCTTGGGAATAAGTTGTGTCACCTCATCGCTGATCCCTGCAGCCAAATTCCAGACATAACAGTTGCCCTGGTGGGAAACAAGATTTCTGATAAATAAAACTGAATTACTACAGACAACATGTATATAAAAGCACAGGGACACACAGCTGGATAAGGATTCTCACCAAACTATTGACGGCTGCCATGTAGCTAGCGTCAGGATCGATGTGCACGGAGTTGACTGACACCTCTGGCTCTGGGATGACCTGCTCATTATGGTCTGTCTTAAGATCCCAGATATGAATCACCCCACTTTGGTCACCGACAAACAGCTCAGCCTGAAAAAACACAAGTATAAATGATTAGTTTATTTATTGTCTATCTTCCTCTACAAGGAATAACAGAGATTAAATACGTACTTGGTTTGGATGAAGGCACACACAGTTAATGGGCGCGTTCACTTGGAAGATCCTCTGACACTGCAGATTTCTTGACCTGAATAAATATAACATATAAGAACAAATATATTTTTAAGATTTCAGAGCTGAAACAGCGGTCGGACTTTAGCACCTCAGGTCCCAGATCCGTGCCATGCAGTCCTCTCCTCCGGTGTACATCCATCTGCCGTCCTCATGGAAGCCAACGGACGTTATGTTTTTGCTGACACCATCGTAGTTGATTACGGGATTCGGATTGTTTGAGTTGAGGTCGTACATGCGTATGTGCTGGTAACCTGAAAACAGAGGTCAACACTGAAGGTCACTTTGCCATTCAAGACATTAACCTAAAATCTACAATTCTGATAATGGGGTATATCCCCTCACCGGCAGCAGCAATCATGCTTCTGTCAGGCGTCACTTCCAGGGAATTCACCTGCTAATTTTGGAGTCAAGTCGAATAACATCTGAGCGAAAAATATTCATTATTTTCAAAGCCTTTACAATAAATATTCTCCACTTGCGCCAAGTGATGACTATGTTGCAATTATCAGTTGTTGACTGTTATTTTAATCAACACTCCAACTACCTTACCTCATATACTCATATTTTCAAATTCATTCCCTTTGACTAAACCTGTATCCATTAAAAGTCAAATTCAAGAGGAAAAGTACTTAGTAAAAACTGTTTGTACTTTTCTGCACATACCTAAACTATTTATTGTATTATTTTATGTTTTCTTTGTATATACTTATTCTCATTATGTTAAATCTAGTGAGCAAATTAATTTAAAGGATAACAAAACAGGAGAAACAATGCTTTATCCGTGCATCTTAGTGACACCTGCTGGTCACATGTGTTCAACTGCCTTAGGAAAACTGAGAAAAACTCCATTCAAATAGAATTTGGATTTAAACACGGACGTTTTTCTTACATAAAACATTTAAAGAACCGTTGTCTTTTCTGTTTGGTACTAATTAGTATGGTTTTATGAAGTAAATTAGAAGGTAATAAGTAACAGAATTAGTATTCCAGCATGCAATTAATAACACAAGCCCCTTGATACTCTAAATAATTAAGTCGTATGTAATGGATTTAATCAGGCCTGGGTATGTTGTAAGGATACAGAGTCCTGGTGCTGTACAGTTCTTGTGCAGATGCCACTGTGTGCCTGCCAGAACCTCACCGTGTGGTCGTATCCGGCTGTTGCCAGGATCACTGGGTCACTTCCCACTGTGCCTTGGTTTACGTTCATGATGCCCTCTGTAATATTGGCAGTAGTTCTCCCTACAGAGAAGAAGCATCAACAGCATGAGCATGTTCTTTAGTAATTTGTTGATTTTATGAACGATAAAGACAAAAGTTTATAAGAAGGAAGGATTGCAGAGGGAGAGATAAGCATTAAAGATATTATTCCACCATGACCGACCAGCGACTGGTTAGGAGACATTAAAAAGTACAAATGTAACATCTCACCGTTTCACTGCACACCTAACGAGATCCGAACGAGGAAATAATGCGGTGTTTATTTAAAAACAGTAAAACATTATTTACAAGTATGAGCCCAAACAGCCTGTCCTACCACCCGTACACATCACATCCCCACTGAAACACGGACACCATTCAATGGTTCCGCCGACGGAGAAATTAAACCACGCAAAAGATTTGAAATGGCCATTAAAACACATTCAAGTTTATTTCTCGAAGGAATAGTTCAACACAAGAACACAAACATTACAAATGAATTTCCACCTCAAGCACAGGGGATTCTAACAGTAACACTATTTGAACGGTTGATCAATCAGACACTCAGGTGCTTAATGCAGCCAAACTGTGCTTCACTTCCACCGGGTCAGCGAGTGAACAGGACAGGATGCTCGCCCTCATTCCGTTTCTGCTTTTAGATGATGCGTAAACCTGAAAGAAGAGATTATTAGAAAATGTCAACTATGCCTTACAGAAATTGAGAAAATAATAAAGGAGAACCGAACTCTAAAAAAAGGTCTCAGTGTTCGTTATTTAATTTGATTATCATTTTAATACATATTATTAATTTCACGTTTTTCCCTGATCAGAATGCAGGCTTTAAACATGGGCTGGATGGAATGTAAATCCACAACACAGCCAGCAGGGGTCATTGTTGCAATGCCACATGGAAGCTCTGTCGGTCATCCTTCATTCGGGCATGTCAGGGAAGCTGCTGGGTTAAGTCTGCTTTTTAAACAGTGACACTTTCTGAGGGTACGTGTTCGCCTGTGCCCTGCAAATTCCAGGATAGGCACCATACCCAAATCAGGATACAGCAGGGGTGAAACAAGAAAGAATATCTGCTGCTTTGACTAACACTTGATGATTTTACATAATTCCTTCTCAAATACTTCTAATTGATGAATATAATCTGTTGAGCATTAAGTGCAGTACAACAGGTTAAAATCGAATGAACTGAAATTAAATGAATAAAGCGTCTTTAAAACCTTCAGGTAGATTTTACATCTCTCCAAGAGGAACGTCCACTTCATGGATGTGCGTTCAGCCTCTGATAGAGACATGAACTCCTCAGACTGCAAGTTACAAAAAGTATGAACAATTTAAATATGTTAATACATTATTCTGACAACAACATTTAAACTACATTCTACTTAATACACAGTTGTAAATTACTAATAACATTGGCATGAAATCTTGGACACTGTATCCCAAAGCGCACTGACCCTAGGACCTTATTGTAATGATTTTGGTACTCACAGTACACCCCAGTGTTTTTTCAGCAACTGGGCCTGTCAGGCTGCAGCCCTGCAGGGTTCCTGTGTGATCGCTGATATCCACCGAAAGATAGAAGGTTATGCTGACCTCGCGTCCATGTCCGTAATTTGGGCAGCCTGTGTTGGTGCAGATCTCAATCTCCTCACTGACACTGTATTTGCATCTGTCACTAAGACACGACTTTCACATCAAACCCAATGTCACACACCAGGCTACCTTTAAACACTAAGCATTTCAGACTTACCACCTGCTGCGAATAACTTTGGAAATGCAGGAATCTAACGCTAGATTTGTGATGAAGCCATAGGTCACACCATAAAAGGCATCAGAGCACTCTTGGACTTTAGCTTTCACTTGACTCACTGTCAGTACATCACTAATAGAGTCCACTAAAAAAAATAACAGAATGAGGGACATTCAGTGTGTGTGTAACACCATTATGTTAACAGATAACCATACTTACAGGACACATTGTGTTCTATTTCGGTCTCTGGATCATCTAGCTGCTCCATTTCTGAAAATTCCTTGGCATAACATAAGAGCTGGTTTGCTTCTAAAGTATCTACACATTTAAAAGAGTATAGTTTTTATATGGCCTGTATAATTTAAGGAATTGTGACTATTTTGGACAACACTAACCCTTACCAGGGTTGATGGTAATTATTGTCTTTGAGGTGACTGTTGCTACCATACAGTTCCGAAAAGTGTCAAAGCTGATGCGAGCATCCACTATGAAGAGCACTGGGTATGTAAATGCAATAGACACATTTAAACAATTTAAAATGAAATGTTTAACACTCATTTTAATGTTTATTATTATTATTATTATACCAGTCTCCCGTGGTTGCAGAGTCTGTACAAACTGCATCATTTCTTGATCCCAGCTATAAATAAAATAATACATAACATTAAATTCAATGTAATGGTAAAATGTTAACATAAGATTGTATTTTACTCAGATATACCATATTAAAGGGAATGAAGTCAAGGTTTCATCAAATAGTTTAATCTCGAGCTTCTGCCCTTTTCGTCCGTCTGAAGTATTAAAGCATTTTGGCTCTCCAATCTTTGGAAGATACAGTCGTGTACATTAAACATCATACTTATTTCCAGACTTTTAAATAATGTGTTATTTTGTGAGTTAGCCCTACCGACCGCATAGCAGCTAGAATGGTAATAAAGTTTCCTTCTAGACTTTGTCCGTTTGCAGTAATGTCTCCCAGTGAGTAGAAATCCCTCGAGTCTTTTACTGGGAGGTGAAACAGAGACAGCAGCCTGTTCTCAGTGCTTAAATCTGAACACATCCTTATGACTGAGTGAGTCTCTGTTACCAACAATCTGTAAAAACTAAAGAAACATTATAATTATTAAATTAAAAAATTATGAACGTCTCTAACACATGCCATATTTAAACACAAGCCTGATTATACCTTCAGTATGTATCTTTATTTAAATAGATGTATTTTACCTTGGGGTTGTAGGACAGAATCTGTCCTCTTTCTCTGGGTCTTTAGTAGAGACAAGAGGATTTTCAATAACAACTGAAAAGCAAATAGCAGTCACGTTTAAAAATACATTTGTGTCATTATTTACTGTAACATACCTGGATAATTTAAAAAGAATTTTACACTACATCTTAGCACACACTATGGGCTGATGAACAGGGTTGGAAAATGCTGAAATTCAGGTAAAGCTGGTAATCATTGATTTTTGCTTACCACAGTCTCCAATTCTGACCCGGCTAGTAAGTCCATGGATGTACTCCTCCGTTCCCCACGATGACACGTTAATAAAATTGACTGGTGAGTCTCTGATTGTGAAGCTGAAAGTGAACCGTTCTGACCCAACATCTGGAATTAAAGGGCAAATTTACTGAAATACACAGACACTGTCACACAGCAGGCAAGTCTGGCCAATATCTTATGGAAAGAAACAACAGCAACCCTTATCTGGACTAGGGTATACTTCAGGTTGCACCCAGAGAATTCCAGGATAGGGATAACTAGTGACCCTGATCAGAATTAGAAGGGTTAAAACAAATTAAGGGATCAAAGAGGTGTTTATGTGTTATTGATCGTTTTATTGATTTTATATGGGCTTTTGGACACGAGTTGATATTTTAGAACTGTATTATCACATTCATTCGTTGTCTTACTCATTTATCCTAATCAGCGTAGCACACAACACAGGGAGCAAGGCAGGAATCCTGGACAGGGCAGCAATCCATCATAGGGCACATCCACTCACACATTACACTGAGGGCACTTTGGAAACACCAATTAACCTAGCACACGCCTTTAGAGTGTGGGAGGAAACTGGAGTAGGTACCCAGTGTTCTTTTTTTGAGCCAGTCATTTAAATTATACTGCATTTAACTCAACTTTTCCTGTCAGGAAATCCTCTTGCATCAGTCTTCGCAATAATAATGCCAACCACATTCTGTAAGGAGCAGATTTGATTTTGTATGATCAGGTCATTTTTGTACAAATGTTACAGTAAGGCCACGGTATTTCGTACAGTAATTGGAGCACCTCACTGTATAACATGGATGAAAAATAATTAATTGTACAATTGACTTTGATGGGAGATTTACGAACAACACCTGTTACTAGGCTATATAAGGAAATGATTAAACCTGAAAAACTAAACAGATTTTCCCAGTGTTTGAGAGACAGCTAGGTAAACCCCGTACGGAACACCGTGACCTTACTTTACATAACGTCAAGGTGTTAATTAACAAAAGAATAATTCTCACCGGGCGGGTGTTATGAGGGCTTAAATCAGATATCGGGACACAGTTATTTAGAGGAGCAAACGCCATCTTATAACCTGTACAATAAACAGACATTTAAACAGGATCCTACCTGTCTATTACGTTTGTTTTAGGATAAATTCAGCGTTATTTTCAAACAACATAGCCGATAAATGTTCGTCTGTCATTCACATTTAAGTCAGTAAGCTATTTTAAACACAAAATGTCGAAATATAAAACTGGAACGGAGTTAAGTTAAAAACTTACTGCAGTTTGCCAGGTAGAACTGAAAGTTTAGTCTGAGGTAGGCTAAACTTAACCGCCAGTTATTGAGAGACCGAGCGCGCGCGCAACAGACCGCGAGAGACCCGCTGAACACGTGACACATTATTGCAGTGTTATTTTAGTAATAACATTTTAATATGGATTTGTTTTAAAAAGTGAGGCAAAGGTGATCTTTCAAACATCCTTTATTGGTTTAAAAACTAATCCACTGAATGGTTACAGAAATTCTGTCACCTGAGAGGCGGGAATTAAACAGAAATAAAGACCCAAATGCAGACAGCATAAAATAAACGAATATATTTATTAAATAAACCAAAGAAACCAGAACCAAACAAAACCAACAAAAGGCAGCCGTGTCGGCTGACCCCCTAGGATCGGCGAAGGCCAAGGTGCACTGGACCCCATGAGGACACGTCCCTCGGCACCTGGAGCGAAACAGGAGAAGGCCAATGCCCCAGCCCTACAGGCACACCAACCCTATAGGAACCACTGCCAAGTGCCGGTGCCGGACTGGTCCACCCCTGTGGCCCCTTCATTGCCGGCGTGGTCCGCACTGGGGAGCATCTCCTGTACTCCTAGCTGGTGAGCCTACCACCTACGGACAAACCCTCGCAGACTTACAGTGGTTCCCAGGGAGAATTGCCTTGACCCTAGTCTGTCTAGGAAGATCAGAATTAACTCCGGGATCCAGTCCGTACTCCTCCTACCCTCTACCAAGGGCAGGAGGTACCAGTGACCCTAACTCCCTCTGAGTCTTTCATAAGGGACATGCCTCGGCCCAAGGTAGCAGGTTCTGTAAGATACAGAATACTAGATTAGTAAGAGCACCGACTAACCTTGCTGCATCACGCCACTCAAACAGCAGAAACCAGACTTGGCACCTCAAGTGGCGTGCGATCCCCACGTGAAGGACTCAAACCCCAAAATACCGCTCGGCGTTCCAACGTCTGACCCACCTTTTATAATGAGCTACAGGTGAAACTAATTTAGGGCGTGATACAGCACCGTGCCCCTAGATGGCGCCAAACGCTCACATACGGCAGCACGGCCGCCATAAGATCCCATGAAAGAGGTTGTTAGGACATTAAACACAGTCTCTTTGTTACAAATTCTTTAAACTGCTCCTCTAAATCCAGAGCACAGCAGAGAATAGACTGTCTGATATCTAAGGTATGTGACCATTCTGACACAGAAGTTGACTCTGAGGTTTTTGAAGACATTGTAAAGGAGTATACTGGAAATTTCAGAGTCACTCTATGCAATGAAGAAAAAATTGGTAATTATTAATCAGTAAGATTATTACTAAATTGAAAAAGTGGATGAATTAGTGTAAAATCATTTAAAATGCTTTAAGTCCTCCTTAATATAATGGCTCTGCATTATTTGGTTAAAATGTAATAATTCACAGGTTCCTCTCAATCAT
>JAVSBU010000022.1:5235964-5248135 GCA_033118015.1 Loricariichthys derbyi
CAAAGAAAAATCGTTAAACAAGAAATAAAAAAAAAAAAAAAAAACAACAAAAAAAAAAACACCCACAAATATAACAATAAAACAGAAAGACAAGAGATAAAATATAAAATTATCAAATAAAAAAGGAAAGGAAAAAATAAAAATGGGGAAAAAGCAAATAAATGTAAAAAAACCCCACAATCATCAACAAAAGAAAGAAAAACCCCTTACGCCCCCCCAGTCAGCGTGCTGCCTAAGGGCAGGGTGGCACGGCGGGTACCTGGGCTATCTGCAGCATCTCAGGGTTGAGGCGGTTGAGGTGCAGCATGAACTCTGCCAGGCCGATGAGCGCCAGCTGGATGGTGAACATCTTGCGGAAGGTCCAGTAGTCGGTGGCGTTGGGGAAGGTGTGCAGAGCCCATTCCTTTAGCATGCTGCGAGGAACCATGTTCCCCTGGACCTCCTTCAGGATATCTCGTAACACCTGTAAGCACAGCTCATACTTAAGTCCCGCCCCCGGGCACAACCCACAGGGGGGCACTTTTGAGAAGGGCTCGGTGTTACCTGATGGCTGGCCTGCGTCCCTCTGGCCTGCACCGTGGCCAGTCGGTCGTAGTAGCGGGAGATGGGGTTGTCGTGCTCGATGCCTTTCTTGGCGCAGCGTTGTTTATAGATCTCCACCAAAGAGAGAGACGATGGGTTATCCTCCACCAGACGCATCTGAGGAGACACGGCCACCACCCTGGGCACTGCAAGGACCCCAAAAAGAGCTCGGTAAGCAAGTAAAGGGAGAGAGTCTACAGTGCGTTATCAAGGTGAGGGATTAATAGTACGGGGCGTCCGGTTGGTAAATAAACTGGATCACAGCACAAATTTATACGAAGGGCCATAAAACATCTGATAATTAGCACTTTGACAGAAATCAAACTCAAAGTGTGGGTAAAGTGAGGATGACTGTCATACCCGTGAAGAACAGATGCCTCTTCGTGGTCTCTTTTCTCTTCTCCAGACAGGGGTTAAGCAGCCGCAGGAGCTGCAGAACTCGCTCTTCCCTCCGAGACTCTGTCAGACAGGCGTCGTTCATCACCAGGTACGGGTAAATCTTCCCGTTGTGCCCGCGGATGTAGAGGCGGCGGGCGGCCGTGTTGTGCTTCTGGACGATCTCCACCCTGGGCATAAACCTGCAAGGGGTGTTTATTTTTGGGAGATTTATTTGGACAGCAATTAAGTATTTTAGGCTTTTGCATAAGGGTAGTATCTTAAACACCAAATGATGTTATTTTATGTGTTGTGTGTAAATGTAATTGATGTGGCGAGTATGAAGATACAGGAGCTGTTTTTTGATTGGTCAGTAAGGTTTTGTTGAACAGAGGAGGAAATAAAAGGATGTTAAATTTGGTGTGCATCTTTATACACGATTAATTTACCATCATATGAACTTAATAACCTTAATCTGTGAGATATAAATGTCTTCACCTTGCTATCTTGATGTAATAGTGAGTGGGCTTTGGCATGAGGAACTCCCCGGGGATCTCCACTTCAGCCGTCTGGGCCGAGAAGTTGCTAAGGAAACGGCACTTCTCCTCAATCAGGAAGAATTTGGGCAGCTGCTTGGTTTTGGCTTCCAGGATCTTGATCCATTTCTTCAGCTTGGAGATGAGGTTGTGTAACTTCATGGAGCCGGGGACGCTAAAGTCGAAATCTGTGCCAGAAAAAGGGAGCGAGTGTGAGTATCTATTGATCAGGAGCTTCCTCCAGGTTCCTCCTGTGAATAGAATCATTTTAATAAATAGAATAGACACATTTTATACATTTTTTAAAAAGACAAAAAAAAGTTCTGACCCACCACCCAAAAAAAACCCCAAAAAACCAAATAAACAAAAAAAAAACACAGAGTTTGAGTAAAAGGTCTCACAAAAATCCCAAAAACTCTCTGTCGTCAGATATTTGGCTGAAGTGCATCTAATTCAGAACAGTTGTCATACGGACCCATCACTCATCCCTGAGTAAAGTCGCAGTGTGCAGTGCATGCTAATGACCCACGTGCTCATGCCACTCATGATAACGTCTGTTTGTGAGCGTCGCTGCTCAAATCTTATTTTCTCCAGCTCCAGGACGTGACCCGAGGGCCGACCGGGGGTCTGAGCTAAGGCTGGAAACTCCAGCAGCCCTGAATTTGGTTAATGCATATTTCATAACCGCAGCCTCAAGGTGCGACATTCCATTCCTAACGCCGCCGGGGAATCGGATTGTAAAAACGCGAGCACAGAAACCGTCTGGGCAGCATTTCCATCCCTCTGTGATGGATTGGACAGAAAAGCCAAAAAGACAAGAGGGGGTGGGGTGAGGGGTGTTCTTCTTCAGCAAGAATGAAAATTCAGCAGATGTGCAGTTACGCCGTCCACAATAATGGATGCAAATGGGCCGGCTGTGATTGGATTAAACGGGTTCGGGCTGCCAAATTATGTGGCTCGTGCTCACGTGAATAAACTATTCGATAGCGTACGTCTCAATTTAAAGCCCCTGCAAATGGAGTGGGTTCACTCACACGGCTACCTTCTTATATCAACCGGCTTCCAGCAGCAGGGCAGTGCCAGGTGGGAGCGGTGCCCCCTGGAAACTGGCTCCGCCTCAGCTCACTGCACACAAGCAGCTGGCACAACTGCATCCGCTCGGGCCTTCAGAACAGCGCTCCAGGTTAGCTTAAGCTGGCATTTACTGGATCTACCAAGGAATCCTGAGCCCGTTATGTTACTCACGCCGAGAAAAAAATTGTTTTAAGTGAACTATAATAGATCAAAACATAAGGACTTAATTTAGCCTTATAAAAGCTGAAAGCTTAAAATAATTATTTTAATGAGGGTCCAGAAATTTTATATATCTAATTATTTTAGAAAAAAACTTCTTGACCAAAATTCTCAGACTAAGAATTTTATGAATATTTGAAAAGGTAAACCAGCTGATCTGGACTGAAACCTGCATCAATATAAGAAATGTTCACCGGCCGAGCAGCGACTGATCCTAGAGATTAACAAACACAGACCTCTGTATGGGCTATAGTGTCTCCAGAGATCAGCAAAACCCACAGGGCACCACCGACGGGACATAAACATCTGTTTGTACATTTATGAAGTACCAAGTGACCGACCAGCTCATTAAAAGCAAGCCTTAGTTATGAAACGTTAGAACCAAAAGTTACCATGTGTGCAGCGAAGAAAATCCGTAAGCACCAGAGGATTCTTCTGAGCTCATTCACCTCCGTAAAAGTAATTAAAACGCAAAACCACTGAGGACACTGACACAAACCCAAAAGAAAATCTCTTAATTAAAAATTAAGACAAAAAGTCAGGAATTGAATGCAACCCTCCACACCGCCTGGCCCAATAAATCTCAATGTACGGTTCACATTGTACCTCGTTAGAATTCTCTGTATCAGTGCCCGACCCCAGTCGATAATCATCCGCCCGTTTTAGTTTGTATCTCGGACCCTGGCCGTCTCTGGTGGGTGTGTGGGGGTAGGGTCGGCGTACCTGTGGTGAACTGGCCCTTCATCTTCTGGAACACGGGGTCCTGGGCGGTGGCCTGGGCCCGGCGAGCGAGGGACTCCGAGGCAGCGCTGGAGAACATGGTGGAGACATTGGAGACGTTCTCAAGGCCGACGCCGAATGTGCTCACGAGCTTCTTCACGAAGTTCAGCGTGTGCGGTGTGATCTTGGCATCTGACACGGCCCCGCTCTTCTCAAACGCCACTGAATGGCACTTGGCCAGACCCTGCTGGAGCTGCCGTAGTACCTGAGGAATGAGATGACCGATCCGTTAAGCTCTCGTCCATAAAAGCCCCTCAGTGTCCCCTTCTAATGCTCCTGACTCAGGGGAGTGTCCCTCAGGACTGTGAGTCCACTGACCCCTCCCACCATTTGTCAGTGCATCTCCTGCTGTCATGGGCCGTCCATCTCAAAGTCGCAGGTCCCTCTCACTCTCCGCAGCCATCAATCACAGCTCCGCTCTCGCTGCAGCCCAATTAGCATGAGGGTGAGCGGCTCCCCCCAACCACAAAACCACTTTTCAGCTTGACTGAGCCCTGCTTTGATGCCCGTGTCAGCTTTCATCAGGGCAGCTGTGACTGAAAATGCCAAGTTGTCAGACTCATACAGGAGCTTTTAACGCTACAAACTTTTCTTCAGATTGAACTGGAGACACACTCGTGTAGGAGGACGAATTCAGTCTCTCTCGGCACTCGATTCACTCCCTGCCCCCCCCGCTTTCCCGGTTGGCTTACCTCTTCGTGCCAGTTCTCGCGGAACCACACCATCTGGTCCACGATGCCCTCCAGAGACGAGAGCAGTGTGGGGTGCAGCTCTCGCTGCATGTGCATGATGCGGCTGCAGCGCCACATGGGCGCGGTGGCACGGATGGGGCCTGGATCCGAGGCGGAGTGGCTCTGAGTCCCCACCGAGCTTGGCTGCTGCTGTCCTGAGTCTGCGGAAACATGCGAGGGCGGGCACAGAATGAGTAACAACCTGGCAACCGCACTTATAACCACACAACGCTCAATCAACCAACGCTTCAAAAACAGAAACATAAACACAACGACCATAAAAAAAATAAAAAATAAATAAATAAAAAAAAAAAAAAAAAAAAAAAAACTACATCAGGCATCAAATGTATGTGAGTAGTATGTGAGGCCGGTGGGAGTTTCATGCACATGTGTAGGATTCGTGTTTGTAAACAGTAACGGAAAAGAAACGGGATCTGATTGGTTAAAGCAGGAAAACCGTCAGTGACAGGTGGAAAAACCTCTGATCGGTTTCACCCATGGAAATGCCAACCAATACAAAATGAAGAAAGCAATTTCAACTGCTCAATTTCAATTTCAGGTAGGCACTGAAGCCCCTGTGACCCTAACCTGGGTTAAAATGCAGAAACTCCATAACGTGTAGGCAAGTGTAGGTTATAAAAAGTTTAACTCACCGCTCTTGTAGCGCTCCCTCTGCTCGATCTTCAGTGTGAGGTACAAAGTACGAATGGGAAAGTACACAGCCTGAGGGTAGACACGTCCCACCTGAGACACACACGGGCACAGATTACACATTAGACCGAGTGCCGCCGACACGTCTTCAAAACGGCGTGTGATAGTAGATGGCCTTTGAAAATGAAACCGGGGCGGCGGGAAAGATGAAAAAAAAAAAAAAAAAAATCAGGGGCAGATTAAAACCATGGTTCAATATGACACTTGGTAAAAGATTCAAGTCTGAACAGGCCCCCTCCCTCCCCCTCCCCCTCCCCCCGAGCAGCAGCGCCCTTGTGCAGCCGCTACAGGAGATCAAAAGAAGCCTATTCATCAAAACCCCGCTCGGCCCTTTTATACGCAGCCATATCAGAGGCTCTAATCGGAGCTCAAGGTCACCAAACGGTTTCACTTCACACCCGGAACATTTGGGCTTCCCCTCGTTTGGCCACATGTCAGTCCGTCTCCCATCACTTACATTTTACACAATAGGGTTAAAAGTGTGAGGACTGGACAGACCATCGCTGCATTTTTAAGATTTTTAAGTCTAGTTTTAATCCTAGTATTTAATTTTAATATTTAATATTATAATGTGTTACTCTGTTATAGAATGAATAGTTGAGCCTCAGCATAAATATTTAAATAAATGACTGTCCCAACATTACAACACAAAAATAATGAAACAAAGACCTTCTAGATTTTCACTTCCAACTAAAAAGAAAATTTGTTTTTGTTTAGCATATTTAGCTTCTGCTAATTTTAAATATTACAATAAACTTGTTAATTAGGTAAATATTAAATTCTCTGATATGTTTTTATTTATTAAAGTCATGATTCAATTTATTATATTCTCTATTCATTGTATTATTTCATTCTCTTATCTATGTATTATATTACCTGTTATTTTCATTAGTATACTTATTATAGTCTGTTATAATTTATTTTATTTAATGCATTCTCCAATACATTATTTTATTTGTTATATTTTAATCCTTTTTATGTATTATGTTCTGAATTTATTATTTTTATTGCATTCATGATTTTATTAAAATCATTAGATGTGCTATTTATTCTTATTGAATATTAATTATTGGACTAAAATGTTTTTATTATATTCTTTATTGTACTATATTTCCTAATTAAATTACATTCACTATCTTACTCATGGATTTATTATATCATTATCATTTTGTATTTATTACATGCTTTATTTTATTATATTCTTTATTACATTATTAATTTATTAAATTTTTATTTTATATTACATAACTTTTTCTTTTTTTCTGTAATTTAATTTTTTGTATTGAACTACTGTTTATTTTAAATTATTACTATAATCTCATTAATTAGATAATAATAATAATAATTCTTACATATAATGTCTAAGCCACCTGAGGTGGTTTGGGTCGATTTTTGAGTACTGGTTCCTCCTAAGGTTTCTTCTTTTTAATGTTTACGGAGTTTTTCTTGCCACTGTTGCCCTAGGCTTATATATTCAGGGTTGTGGATGTAGATTATAGTTTATAAGTTGCTTTGAGACAATGCTCAGTGATTGTGTATTCAGTGATTAAGAAGGCTGTCCCAATACTTTTGGCCATACTGTTTATATGAGCCATATACAGTCTGGACAGTAGAAACCAAGACTGAGATCTCTCCTACACCTACAGCCATTAGAGTGGACACCGGATCTGCATGGAGGCCGACCGCAGGGCCCACGCCTACCTTTGGGCGTAAAAAGAGACCTCAGTGCCCAGAATGCTTTTACATGAAAGGACCTCCGATAAGAGCACGTTAAGTAAGGCATTAAAAATTCAAGAGATGAAAAGAGCCACCCAAACTAGAGACATGGCTCAGCACAGCTTAGGACACTAAAACGTTGGGTTTTTCTGTTTCATCTACGAATATCCCCTCTGTTACCTTCATCAATTTTTCACAGAATTTTTTTTAAAATGCTGCGTCGACTTGAGTGAGGCTGAATAATTCAGAGGCTGCGATTACGCCGCTTCATTCACTGGAAATCTCACTGACGAGCAGAGCTCCAGCCGTGCTTCAATTGGTGAGCTCAAACTCCAAACGTCCCCCGGCGCCGGCCGTGGCCTGACGAGCCCAGACGAGTCGCTTAATTGAGGTGGCGGCGTGTGAACGTTTCCATTTCATTTGCTGCTTATTGGTTTAAGCGGTCTAATCCTCCAGCTCCTGTTTTCAGCGCACAGGAGTGTCTGATCTGAAATCAGGAGATTAGCAGACGTTCTTCTCATACACCTGCACGAGAGAGTCAGTTGCATGTTAAAGGGGGCGGGACAAACGCAGGATGAAGGTTCTGATCTGTTTGAGGACGAGGCCCCCCGGAGCCTGGGGCGTCTGCTCTTTGAAGTCAAGGCGCTTTTTTTAAACGGTTCGTCAGGGAGAGGAAGGAGAGGAGGCACACTTTAATTTGGTGCTGGACATTAACTCGACGATAATTACATTCCGCGTACGTAAACGGAAGCTCGGGGAATCAAGTTAAATCATAAACTGGATTTAAGGGGGCACAGCAGCTCTCCCTTCGGACCGTATACTGAACTCGACTCACATTCCTAATAGCATTTCTAATAATATTCCTCATCTGCAGGCGACTGGACGCCTCGACCCGGGCAGATTCTGAGTACGTACCTGGCTGATGAGGTTGAGCAGAGGTTTGCCTTCTGAGCCGACCAGGCAGGTAAGAAGCTGAGGGATCCAGGCCAGCCACTGGATGGGTGGAACCCCGATACAGTATTTATCCACCGCATCCGCCAGAGTGTTCTTATCGTCAAAACTCAGCAACCACAGAACCTGGAACCGAAAAAGAAATAAGGGGATAAGGGTCGGATTAGAGTCTAAAACAGACGAGGAGATACGAGATGTTTTGACAGGAAACTTTTAGAAAGGAAGGAAGGAGTTAAAACTATTGAAGAGTTAGGATTTTCAGATTAACAGTAGGCAGCTGTGGTTAGAATTAGGAGAGTTTTGGCACTTGACAGGATTTGAGGCACTGGGATGCAGTCCATAGAGATTAAAATAGTATTTACAACACAGTGCACCCTCCACCATGCGTCACTCCGAGGATGGTACCACAGGACATCCAGCAGACTTTCAGCTTGAATCCACCTTGAATTTACTACTTTTCAGACCTATGTAACGTTCTAATATTACACCCATTCTGAAAAGCACAAATCTCTTCAGTTTCATGTCCAGATTGTGACGCATCAATGGCCAAAACCGCCTTAAAAAACCATCACTTGACAAATTACTGCATAATCCCTCCCAATATGACATCCAGACTCGACTGTTAGTTGACCGTCTAAGCAAAGTGTTTACATGTCCCCACACTCCAGTGACTGCGAGTCATTTACACAGTGCCGGTCTGAGCCGGTCTCCATTATGACCAAAACGAGAGCTCCACCCTCGCGTGCATTTAACGGGCACTCAGGCGCACAAAACAGGCTTAATGGCTCGTGAAATCATATCACCTCCATCTCCATGAGTCATAACATCTCCGGCTGCTTGTTAGAAGCTTCTGGGATCGGTGGCTATAGCAGGTGAATCTCGATCCCTGGAGGCGCCGATGGAGACATTAGCGACTGAATCCCACCGAGGGCCACCGAGGCCACACAGCTTGCGGGTAATTACTGATAATCACCGGCCATCTATTCACATTTATCATCTCTAAACTGTGCCGGCGGCTGTGTGCGGTACACAATCAGCCCCCCGCGCCTAATCGAAGGCCCTCCCCGAGCGTCTGGAGTGAGAACGCGTCCAAACAGCATTCAACCGATATCCGTACACACCGGAACACCGAGCCCTAATCATGTAATTACACCCATTATCCGGGATCCATCGGTCACTGCCACCGGCGCTGGGTTAATTCCAAAAAGTCTCGCACATGGAACGGCCTTCATTTATTTTCCCAAAACAAGGACAAGTCATTAAAACTGAGGGAGTTCCAGACGTGGTTATGGCTCCTTCTATAACCATGGGCCTGGTCACGGTTTGGCCCATGAGAGGTCAGTCTGGACCTCTAGGCAAGACAAGGATTAATAATCAGGAGTTTAAGTTCAACTATACCAGTTTGGACCCTTGATCAAGGTTGTAAACAAACTGCACATCCCCAGTGCCCAAAATCTATAGACTGGCTACAGATGCTAAAGTTCAATGAACAGACCAGTTTGGGTCGGGTCAATAAGGGTGTAACGATACAGTGCTGTGTATATTCAGTTCATCATGTCATCTACTATAACTGCATTTTATAAACACCAGAAGGTGTAACCCTACATCATGCTTCTGTTCTCCATGAGCTTGTTTGTGTACTTTAAGATAGCATTTAGATTCTTCTTATTTCTTTTAAATCACAGGGATCTATAGATTATTTGTTTAAAAAAGAACTCGTGTCATTTTTGCATTGTTAACACTTCAGAAATAAAAAAAGGAAGTATTTTATTGAACATAAAAGCAATAATTATGTGAAAATCGGTTTGGGAACTCTATGGTAAGCATCCAAATATTTAAACTTTCTGGCATGATTCAATAAAGTTCTTCTGAAGGGTCTTAAAATATTTGGGGGGGGGGGGAAGAAAAAAAATTGCTCAATAGGGTTGAGTCTAAAAATAGCCTGCCCAAATGCACATGCGTGCGAAAGTAAGGTTTCTTGGATAAAAGTTCGCGCGAAAAGTTTGGCCATTTGTTTCCACGCCTACAGAACAGTGCGTATAGCAGTAGCCATGCTGAAGTGTTTGTTCGAAACGTCCACGTCAGTTGTGACGTCATTCGGGATCAACGCTATTGCTATTCATTCGCTCATTTCGCAAGAAGGTGGTCAGATGTGGAAATTGAGGTCATCATGTCGCCTAGTAACGCGCTGAGAGTTACTGGGGTGGCACTAAAATGTAAACAAGCCTCAGGAGTACAATAAACGATAATTAACCGGTCATCACTGCAGCTTTCTGGTCCACTTCAGAACGATAAAGCAAAGGATTCCGTCTGTTCTACAGGTTCAGACAGGAGCACCATCACCTCGTCTCTCGCGCTTTAAACCCCCCCGCGGGATCACACGGCGTTTAGTGATTGATCGAGGCAGGTGTCTCTCTCTGATTGGGGGGTGGGGGGTCCAGGCTGCACAGAGCTGTTTAGATTAAACCCACAGGGGTGGAGTTCGGCTCGTAACCTCAGACGGTGCCGAGGGATCCAGTAACGGAGCGGCCTGGCCCGCGGCCCTTACCTTGGCGAGGTATTTGCGTGACTTGCTCTCGTTCTGATGCCGGCAGGCGTGGAGGTAGCAAGTGATGGCCGACACGCCGAGGTGCAGCTGCCGGTCTTTCACAAAGATGTTCTCCAGGTAGTCGCCCCACATGGCCCAGGCCTTTACCAGCACGTCATGCATTTGCACTGCCGCTGAGAAGGCTTTGTTGGCTTCCTCGGACCTGAAAAAATAAATTTATTAAAATTTGACCCAGACTCTCATACATACAGATTTTTATACCAAGAAAAAAAACCAAAAGGCTCTGCAGATACATCACAGTTAATTTAGGCAAGGTGCCTGTCTAAACAACTCGTCAATAACCCGATATTCACCTTTTGTCAGCTGGAACGCGGATCCGAGAGCCCTTCGCCTGCCCTTTATGAACTTGAAGTGGGAGAGGACCTCATAAAAGACTTTTACAAGAGACTAAGCAGCAAGGATCAAAGCCTCGGCGTTACCGCCATCCCACGCTCGAGTCTCCAACTATAGGCCGACATGAACCGTCTCCCAGGGCAACCACTTATAACAGCAACCCATAATGAGTACGTGTCACACAACAGGAATGGACTTGATTGCGCTGGGAAGCAGGGGAGGCCAAATCCACTCGAGCATGCACTCCATTCTGGACGTTTACCAGTGAGGTAGCGTGTGGCCATTCCCCTGCCCAGTCAAGTGTTTAAAGCCTCGCTCTGACGGCAACGCTTCTTTATCAAATCCCCTGTACATATTTACCCAGAGAGAGCACGCCGTGATTACATTAAGCACTGCTGAGGCTGGAGAAACTTCTGCTGATCCCAGAGATTTCATAAACTGCTGCTGAGTTAATTATTCTGTGCTGAAGACTTAATAAGGCGGAGCCCTCCTGGGTCGCTACCACCCTGGAGAGCAGAGTCGCCTCAGCAGAGCCTCAGCAATGGTCAAACTTTTCTAAAGCTTGGTTCAGTCATTTTCTCACATTAACTGAGGTTTCAGCTGCAAAAAGGCTCTATTTTGAGAAAATCTGTCCTTCTCACTGAAGAGCAAACTCAACAGAAATCCACCGCGACCTCTTATTTAGATCATAACACACAACGTTATGACTGCAGTCACAAAGCAAATAGTCTGTACTGTAACTATACTCAGACTAAACACAAACACGTTGTTTTGTTCTCCGGCCCCTCGTTATAGAAAATCAGAATTATAACAGACTAACAGTGTTATTATATTTAAATTAATGTAAAAACAGACACAAATTCATTTAAGTTCTTGTAGGGGAACTAAACTATAATTTAACAAATGAGAACAATGTTTGTTAAAATTCCAGAAACAGAACATTGTTTCTTTATAACTATCCAGATCCACAGCACTAATGGAACAAGACTAGGGTGAGAGTGGCAAGGAAAAACTCCCTGAACGTTAAAGGGAAAAAAAACAAGACTCAAAAACGGGCCAGACCTGCTTATAGATATTATATGAAAAAATAAAATTCAATTAAATAAATAATAAGATTTATAAGTTTAAGCTTAATACATTTATAAGTTTCCTTTTAATTTATAAAATTAAAAGGAAAATAGTATAAATAAAATGTTATATAAAATATACATAGTACATAAGAGAATATAATAAACAGAATATAACAAGAAAGAATGAAAGCTATGGTAAATAAAAGTAAAGAGAGAAATACTATGAAAGTGAAAAAAAAATAACTGAAGTGCATAAGAGCGTAAAAATAGAAGCTAAACACGAAATATAAGGCAGAACAAGTTTAAATAAACAAAAATAAAATTAGAAAAATGTGGCATGGCCAAAAATAAAAATTAAAAACAAACTTAAGCAAGAATTAATCTCCATGAAAGAAATTACTTTTTTTACTTTGTCAAAAAAAAAAAAAAAAAAAAAAAAAAAAAAAAAAAAAAAAAAAAAAAAAAAAAAAAAAAAAAAAAAAATA
>JAVSBU010000022.1:5270591-5288322 GCA_033118015.1 Loricariichthys derbyi
AGAGAGAGAGAGAGAGAGAGAGAGAGAGAGAGAGACAGACACAGAGAGCACGACAGAGATACACAGAGAGAGAGCGAGACAGAGCGAGAGACAGAGGCACAGAGCGAGAGAGAGAGAGAGGCACACACACACACACACACACACACACACACACAGAGCACAACAGACACAGAGCAAGAGAGAGACAGACAGAGCACGACAGAGACACAGAGCAAGACAAAGACAGACAGCGCGAGAGAGACAGAGAGACAGCGCAAGAGAGAGACAGCACTAGCGTGAGCGACAGCGAGAGAGAGAGAGAGAGACAGCGCGCGCGAGAGAGAGACAGCGCGCGCGAGAGAGAGACAGCGCGCGCGAGAGAGAGACAGCGCGCGCGAGAGAGAGAATGAGCAAGAGAGAGAGAGAGAATGAGCAAGAGAGAGAGAGAGAATGAGCAAGAGAGCAGACAAAGAGAGAGAAAGACAGAGCAAAAGTGAGACAGAGCGCGCACGAGAGCGCGTGAGGGTGAGACAGAGCGTGCAAAGTCAAGACTGAGCAAGGGCCAGAAATCATGATTGAGCAAGCAAGATGGGGGGAGAGAGAGAGAGAGAGAGAGAGAGAGAGAGAGCGAGCAAGAGGGTGAGACAGAGAGACAGAGCACGAGACAATGAGCGAGAGAGAGAAATGGAAACAGAACGAGAGAGAGAGAGGCAGTGAAAGAGAAAGACAGAGACAGAAAGAGAGCGAAACAGAGCACACAAGGGCGAGACAGCAAGACAGAGTGCGAGCGAGCAAGCAAGATGGAGAGAGAGAGCGAGACAGAAATTGACAGATATAGAGGTGATTCTATAGGGCAGGGGATTTTAATCTTTTTATTGGATCTCAGCCACTGGGTAAAATTAGATCATATATATTAATGTAAGTCATTTCAGAAAGAGAGAAAAAAAGATCCATTCTCTGACTCAATTACGCGGTATGGCCAATTTGTGAAAATTGAAAATTTAGTATTAGTACAGGTATGTGCCTTTTAACCAGCATGTGATCACTAATGTCTGATGTCTTAATTATAATAAGAAAAAAAATCTCTTGTATTTATCTCATTCCCATCAATGACAAAACTAATACGAGGAAACCTTTGTGACACCTGCTGACAGGAAAGAGAATCGCAGTCTTTAAGGCAGAAAATAACAAGGTAACATTTTTTGTTTTCATTATCGCTAAATGTTTAAAATTTTATAAAAGATAAGACTTAAAGTATCATACGGTGCCGATCTGCAATAAATATGTTCCTATTGTGCCTTAATTTTATTGTTAGAAACAATAAGTGTAAAGTATCTGAACTATGTGACTATGGTCACATCCGGATCAAAGTCCATTTCAATCCACGTCTTGTTTCTCAGAACGTAATGCGGACGTTAAATGGATTAGAGGTTGTTTATCATGTATTTAAATTGCTAAATAAGACGACAGATTCAAAGGGATCAGCTACCATAGAAAGGGAAATATAAAAGCTTAAATCGGAACCTTAATTCATAACATCTGTTGTCAGTTAAACTGATAAAACAGAATTTAGTGCCACTTCCTTCCCGTGTCCCCATGAATAAGACTGAATAGCCTCTTAACTCACAGGGCAGATCAGCATGTTCAGATCTGGGTACTAATTTCCCTCTATGAGCTAACGGGTGCCTGAGATGTGTTATGGTTTAGACTGAGATCCATCTTGTGACTCTCTCTCTGAGATGAAGCCTAAGATGCTCACTGAATGAATCGAGGAGAGACATGATGAACAGCACACTGCTAGAAGCAGAAATCAACGACTTGTTTTTCGTTTCGCGTTCGTCGCGTGGGTGTAC
Source organism: Loricariichthys derbyi (assembly GCA_033118015.1). NCBI lineage: Eukaryota > Metazoa > Chordata > Actinopteri > Siluriformes > Loricariidae > Loricariichthys > Loricariichthys derbyi. The sequence goes on from JAVSBU010000022.1 coordinate 5,272,424, forward strand.
TGATGTTTTGTCGCAGCCTTGCTGAGAGATCAAATCGCCTTGCGGACGTTTGATGAAACTTCTGGTTGAGGGAAGGTTTTCATAAAGCTGAACAAAGGTTCCAGTAGGCATGAACTGAACCTCAGGATGCTGTGAGCGCGGAGGCGAGAACCACCTTTAAACCAGTCGTTAGAAAAAAGGATATTGAGCCACCGGAGAGCTGAGAACTGTCCCCGCTGTACAGACACGAGCCCCCCGTCCTCCTGAACAAAAGCCGTGATGCTGCGGAGGGAACGCAACATGAACCATGTTTACATATTTGTCCTGTAGGCAGGAAGGTGAGAACTAACTCTAAATAAATCGGTTCACAAAAGAAAGAACTTCCATCTCAGGACCTCCTGCTGGTCCAATCACAGGGGGAGTTTAATTAGGACAGCTGTAACAACAAGAACAGTGAGAGAGAGACAGACAAAGAGAGAAACAGAGACAGATAGACAGAGAGAGAGAGAGACAGAGAAGAGAGACACAAAGACACACACACACACGTGCACACAGAGACAGAGACAGAAAAAGAGAGACAGACAGACAGAGAGAGAGACAGAAGAGACACACAGAAAGAGACACACAGACAGCGAGAGATACACAAAGAAACACAGAAAGAGACAGAGATAGACACACAGAAAGAGACACAGAGAGATAGACACACACATAGCAAGAGTCAGATAACAGAGAGAGTCAGATACAGAGAGAGAGAGAGACAGACAGAGAGAGAGAGACAGACAGAGAGAGAGACAGACAGAGAGAGAGACAGACAGAGAGAGAGACAGACAGAGAGAGAGGTCAGCTTAGTGACTTTGTTGCTATATTTAGCGACTTTTCAGACCGTTTAGTGACTTTATTTTTTAAAAAGCGACTAGCAACAAATCTAGTGACTTTTTGTTGTGTTTTTGGAGACTTTTGGAGAATGAGATGAACTGCACATGCCCAAAGCAGCCACAGAAATTATAATTATATTTTTCCATTTTTCATATTGTTTTAAGTTATAAAGCTAAAAGTATCGGTTGTCCGCACTAGGAGCCAACTTGTCTTAAATTGACGGAACTGGGGAGTTGTCTGGCGCTAGCAGGTTCGTTGGCCTTAGCATTTCACATTGACTTGTATGGAGTTTTAGCTTAGCCTTAGCCAGAAAAGTGAGTAAACTCATCTCTTACATTTGCTGTGGCTTTAGCGGTCATTTAGTTGCATTTTTTGCTTTGATATTGTTCTGAATGTATGATACGGTGTCCTGCTTGATGCTGGGGTGATCTGATGTGATCTTTTTAGCCATATAGTGCACACTGGTTTGGCTTCTGATGTTCGCTAACTGAAAATTAAAAAAATAAATTAGAAAGTGAAATTTTATTTTTATTTCCACCGCAGTATTCAGGTTTTCATTACAGAAATCCGCCAAATAAGAAATAAAAAAAAAAGTCTGGCCTTTTAAACATTTAGTCCAGTTAAACATTTAGTCCAACGCCTCTTGTGATCACTCTGCTAAAGGTGGATAATGGTGAGTTTTTAACGTTACCTTCTCCATGGGAAGCTGAATGGACGCTTTACAGTCTGTAAATTCTGCTTTGATGCTCGGCCCCTGCACCTCGGTCACCACGTACTGCAGTCTCTGCGACTCCTTCAGCATCTTCCGGTTGCTGCCGCCAAACTTGCCCAGCACCCGATAAGCCACATGGGATATCGTTTCTGCGGGGTTCCGCAAAGTTCGCCAAAGAGCCTGGAGAGAAGACGAGGTTTTAAAGGAAGCACAAAAACAATTAACGATGGATCAGTGGGGTGGAATCGGACCTGCATGAGCTCAGCACGGACAGGCTGGATGTGGTCGTACAGGAAGTCCGGCTGTAGGTTGTCCACGCAGAGCTCGAGGGTGCGCAGACCCTGGCTGACCAGCGTCTGAGAGCCGTTGAGCGCGGACACCAGCGGGTCCATCAGCATGGGGAGGTAAGGGAGCAGAGAGCTGAGTCTGACGGGGACGGTCAAGCAGAGTTCCACAAACAGGTCCTTCATGTGCTGCTTATGGAGGCCGCTCTGCAGCATGTTCAGGCCTGATGGGTGGAGGAAACCGTTTCAAGCATTTATACAAATAACTATAAAATTTACACTTATTTTACCCCCCAAATCTCAATCAGGTCAAATTTTAAATGCATTTTAAAGTGTATTATTGTTGTTATTATTAGTGGAACTATGCATTCCCTGACTGAGTAATGATAGCACACTTTAAAGTTTTGGACGCCCCCTTCCTCCTCTGTCTTTAAATCTTTATGGCTGAATGCTTGCAGGTTTTTGCTCTTTCATGATTTGAAGCTGCCAAGAGCAACATGAACGATGACTGAAGTGTTTTGTGGTTCGTTTACCCTGCAGCAGGTTGGGTAGGAGGGGTAGGAACTCCTGATACAGCAGGTCGTGGCTGCCCCCACCGATGGAACGGAACAGGGCCCTGAGCAACAAGAAGTAGTTATATGGCTCCTTGGCTGACTGGGCAAGTTCCATGGAGCTGTTGACGATCTTATGAAGGTGAGGCTGCATAAAACAGAGAAGATGGTTCATCAGTGCATGCTTTTGAATCATTCAGAGTGAGAGAAGTTACAGAACAGATTTATTACATCAACACGGATTTGTTTTTGAGTAGCCAATGGACCTTATAATGAAAGGAATGAGAGAAAGGGTTAGATGGTAGGACCACTTTAGATTAAAATGCTTCCACGATCTGCCCAATACTAACATTAAGAGCAAATCTGTTTAAAACACCTTAAAAGGAAATACTAAGAGGACACTGAAAACCAGATGGCACAATAATGCATATGGCTGTAATTGTGGTGTAAAAGTCATTCTGAAATGAGGAAAAATGACATTACGCCCATCAAACAACAGCAAGGGTTTTACAAATAGCAGATCCTCAAAAGTTTCCTCATACCACAATTCCAGTGAGTTACAAAGTACTGAGATGGACTGGATCAAATTAACAATATCCTTTTGTTTCAGTGCAATTTGTGGTCTAACGTCAAAACCATAGTTATTTCTATTGCTCTTTTTTACAATGGAACATTATCTCGAAGCAGCTTTGCAACTATAGATTATCTTCCAATAGCTACGGCCAAATGTAGCAAGCTTTGGTCAACAGTGGCAGGGAAAAAACTCCCTAAATATTATAAGGAAGAAAACTTAAAGTTATTTCATTAATAAGTTAACAATAATTGTTGAAATAAACAGAACTAATTGAATGTAATCAAACTAATATATAAAATGTAGTGCAGTACACAAAGTCTTTTTACAATTTTGTGTCCTCAGCAGTCTTGGGGGCATGACCTCAGTCTAACTAGACTAAATATTATTAGGACATTATTTGTGAACACCTAGTGCATCTTTAAATTTGTTGAAATTTACTTTGATAAAGTTTGTTTAGAGTTTCTACGCCCCTAAATGCTCCCTGCTATTAACGTTAATGCTCTCCTCGTCGTTGTTGATAAAGAAATTTGGCTGCTGTGTTTAGTCTGCAAATTAGTCTTTAAAACACCAAATCTTTGATATACCAAATCACCCCATAAGACTGTAAGAGACTCTGTTCAGTCTATGGTTTTACAGTCCAAGCTGTTAATAGGTGATTACGCAACCATTCCTGATTTCCAACAAACGCTCAAATTCCCATTTCTTGTGACAGCTCCACTCCTGAAGTTAATATACTGTGATACTTGTGTCATCCTGTAAGCCTTCCTGTAAACAGAGCCCTAAACCGCAAGAGTTCCACAGCAGGAGGACGTCGAGCGTTAATAAGAAGCTGAAGGCTGAATTAGAGTTTCCATCCTGAAAAGTGACAGCGCACAAGTTAATTAGTACCTCTGTATATGATATCACGCTCGCATAAACCCCAGAGCTACGGGGCTGAAGGAGCAGAGACAGGAGCTCTTTCACACCCCCCACCCCCTCATCTATTCCGTCATTTCACCGACCTTCGCTCAAGTCCTTGATGTCAATCTGAGGCACAAGTGTCATTCCTCATCTGAGTAGCTGACAGAACGCATTAAAATTAATGCGGCGAGGCCGCTGGCGCACAGACACCACCGCCGGATCGGGCGCCGCCGGAGATCTCTCGGGCTAATCGTTCGAAGAGCTGTCAGAATTCACTGGACCCGGCTCAAAGCACCTACGAGGACGAAGGTTGCCATTAACAAAAAGCCCGTTTTGCGGAGCTTCACTGACCTTCAGCATCTGTTCGTTCTCCGCGGCGAACAGAGAGACCGAGCCGAATACCAGCTTGAAGAGCTTGAGGTACAGGTTTGAGAGTTCCACGTTGGAGCCCATTTCGGGGAGGCGCTCCAGGAGGTACTCCACCAGAATGGTGGCGAAGAGCGCCGAGGTGGACAGGTTGGCCAGGAAGGAGTTTGCCACGATCTGGAAAAAGTTTCATATTAAAATAACTTACGATTTGATAATCTTTAACGGAGTGATCATTAAGACAAGTCCTACCTGGAGAGCATAGTTTTTGGAGATGCGCTCCACCATGTAGGGTACGGTGGTCTGGAAAATCTCTTTGAAGGTCAGCGGGTTCATCATGGTGAAGACCCCAGCGAAATGCTCCAACACCTCCTTCTCCTCCTTCATCCGGACCGTCTGACAGTTGGCCACACGGATGTAGGTCTGCCCGTTACCAGCAATCTGTACCTAGCCAAAAGGGGGACGGCTCTATGAAAGGATCCAGGGCATCAATGCCACTGCATGTGGTGCCTGATCTGCCAGGACTCAAACCCAGGTCCCTACAGAGCCACCCAAACACCACAAGCATTTTTGTTGGGTTTTCTTGAAAAATGCTCTCTAGCACCTCCAGGGGTCACTGCACCTATAGGAGGTGATCCTCGAGTTTATAGTTCTAGCTTATAGTTTAAAAAATAACATGTCCAATCAGGGGAGTTCGTACCTGATAGATATCCAGAGCCTGCATGGCGTATTTGACCAGCTTGATGTAAATCTGTGTCTCTTTGGGTTGCAGTTGTTTATTGGGAATAAATTGAGCTTCTGCAAAACAAACACACAAATAAAAATATCATCAGATCAATCATCGCAACTGAACACCATGTACTTGGTGCCAACGTGATGACATTATAACCCTCACCTCCGGGGGCTTTGCAGGACGTGATGCCCCAGGTGATGGTCTTCACCCCACATACGAGGGTCTTCACCAGGCTGCGACAGTCTGAGACCTGGAAGGTCTGCTTATCTTCCTTTTCTCCTGCCCTGTCAAAAGGCGTGGCCGAGGGAGGAGCCAGGGGGATAGGTGTAGGAGGGGCCGGCGGGGGCAAAGCCGGCGTGGTGGCTGTAGGAGTGGCCGGGACACCAGGCAACGCCCCGGGATCCACCACGCCCAGCTCCGACTGGGGCTTGCACTTTTTGAAGATGGACACGAGCTGGTAGCGGGCGATAGTGTGGAATTTCAAGACGAACACCTGCGCCGGAAAGGGTACGAGGGGAGATCAGACTGGTTGCTCTAGCAACGACACCACGACTTTGTTGCTGGCACTGATTCAGCCCACGGTAGATCCACTCTAACAGAACCACGTGTGGCCCCAACATACGGATTTTACATTTTTGCATTGGTCTATATCACACACCCTCAGGACACCGCACACGCAGAAGCATCTCACCTCCAGCATCCTCATGAGGATGTCCCTCCCGTTGCCATTCTCCTGCTCGCTCTTGGAGCGGATGCAATCCACCAGGTTGAGGAGCAGCTTGCAGGACATGGTCTGAATGCTGCTGGGCAGCGACTCGTCATCGATGTTCTTGGCGAACAGCTGCACGGCCAGCGAGAGGTCAGTCAGAGGCAGGTTCTGCCTGACATGATGTACCAGGTCTGCCAGCGTGCTGTAGGCCAGCGGTCTGGAACGTCAACCGGTTAATCAAACTTCAAACGTGTTTATAATGAACGTTTTAAAAACTTGATATGTTTTTATTCTTTTATTGTAATTGCGGTTAATGTAATTCTATGTTCTGTTTCTTACACCTGGTCTTGTCTTTGAAAAGGAAAATAAGATTTTCTAGATACCAGTGTGACTATCAATCCTATCATTTGATGATTCAGGTATTGATTGCTGATAATTTCTCCCTGTAGAACCTTTACCTAATAGTGTGATGTTTACATTTCATCTCGAGAACACCATAATCAAGCTTCATCTGGTGGATACATCCAATAAAAGTTTGAGCTCAGGCATTATACTGACCCTTATGGTGACCCATACAATTCAGTTTAATACAGAAGATGTGAGTGAAGGGTTAAGCCGGCAGTACACTTACCGTAGAGTCTCTCTCGCCGTGTAGCCGGAGCCGATGAGTATCGACTCATCGAAAAGCTTGTCCATGCATGGAATGAATTCTGCAAAAGATAAATAGTCAGATCAGACAAAGCGTTTGATCAGCACTACACAAAGGCCCGATGGCCGCTGAACCGTGACCCATCGATGCACCGTCTTCATACTTAGAGCATCACACTGATTCTCCACAGAACTAATTATCTTAACCACAATCGACTGAGCCGGTGCCGGTGTGAAACGCCGTGGGAATTCAGAACGGACGCTATTAAGCACCTCGCTAAGCAAATCAGCATCGGACAACAATAGGCCACAATGACTGTGATCTATAACTGGGAAAAGTGGCACAGGACAAAACCACCACTATATAGAGATAAAGAAATAGGCGCCGCTTCTCTGCATTTACGCTACGTAGCTATAAAGGAACGTTTGTGGTGCGAGGACTCACGGCTGCGCAGGTCCGTGGTGAGGATGTGTTTGGCGGCGATCAGGAGCTCCTTGCGCAGGTGGGCCGTCTCGGGAGGACAGTTGGACAGCAGCTGCAGCATCCCCTTCACCATCTGCTGAGAATACTTCCCAACCAGGTCCTGACCAAACACACACACACACACACACACACACACACACACACACACACACTAATGACCCCAGTATTTATATCAGATCAGCTGGAAAAATGAGGCTGAGACTGGACAGGATCTCACTACCTGATAGAGGCGGATGATGTAGGCCAGGAAGGACAGAGTCTTGATTTGGGCAGCGATGAAATCTGCGTACAGCTCCTTATTGTACAGTTTGTGTTGCCTGTAACAAACAGGAATGAGTACAAACCTAACACGCACTGAGCGGCTGCATCCTAATGCAAAGCACGAATCTCGAGCTGAGATGTTTATAATAACTTCTGTTATTAGAATAGAACCCTAACGGAACATAACCTGATGTGTTAATCAGGATGTCGGGACAAAGTCGTCACCATATCGAAATGCATTCACAAATTATGAGTGTGCATTTTTACACCCAAATAGTTCTCAAGAAACAAGCCCAGAGCGAGCAGAGACGGAGAGAGAAAGTCTGAAGAGCTACCATGACAGAACAGACGGTGGAAAGCAATTTACCCGAAACAACAGAGAAAGACACACAGTTCCATCATTACTGCTGCGTATCTGCCATTCAGACGTTTCCCTCCACTCAAAAGTAATGAGTAATGTTTCAGAAACTCAGCACAATGCAATGCAGTGAAAGTAAAAAATGACAAATAATACAAATATTTGCGCTAAAGAAATGTAAAAGTATGTTAAAAACACTTGCTTTCTGGTCATTTGTTGCAGACTTTTATTTTTGTGGCACTACATAAAACCGCTTTCAACTTCAATGTGGCTCTAAGATGTTCTGCTTTATCTTTGGGCTTTGAAAGTGGTTTAAAGTTCAAATGAAAAATTGAGAAGGGTTTCTAAATTAGGGGATCTGTTTGTTTATTCATTACTGGCCTCGTTTTAGTTCATTTGTTTTAACATATTTTGTTATACTCCTCAATAAAGAAGTATCACATAAAAAGCAGAGCCACTTAAATTCATCGGAGCCACCTACCGAGCCTGAGAGGACACCTGGAGCATGATGGTGTTCATGATGAGCGGCACAAACTCTGACACCACATTGTGAATGTTCAGCTTGTAGAGCTATGGAAACAAATTCAGAAATGTAAACCACCGTCCTTAGACACTCGAGCAGAAACGTGAAGGGCTTTCGATCGATATGTGCAGCTCCTCTCACCTGATACATGAGCACCACGATGATGGGCAGCTCAGCCAGGACTTTGAGGGACAGCGAGCCACGAGGAATGATAGTATGCTGGAGAGGAGACAAATGAAAGCCGTCCTGAGGGGCGAAATCACTCAGAAACAACGGAGCCCGAAGGCACAGCAGCTGTCACTAATAAAATGACAGAACTAGTCATTAATTATGTGTCTTCTCCCCTCAGTACTGTGTAATGATCGCCTCATCACTTTAAACATGAGCAGGCGCTGGGTGGAGGAGGGTCAAAGTGGATGTTTGATGCCCTCTAGTGGCTGTACAGAGACCTGAACGGTAAGTAAGGTGTGAATGAGACACTCAGATCTTATCAGTTTTACTTTCAGCGTCCAGGACTGGTGGCTCTTCATATGGCGCGCGCGCTCACGCACGCACACAGACACACACACACACAGACACACACACGCACACACACAGACACACGCACGCAGCACCACCTCCAGGACTAAAGCATATCGCCCTCATCATCGTGTCTCAGTCACAGCACCACAGTAGGACCTTGACACTGACCGTCCGGGTCTCGCTGTCCTCCCGCTCAGGCGCTGTCTTCACCAGCACCGAGGTGATCATCCCCACCATCTCCGGAGAGGGAACTGTGTTCTCCGCTATCACCTGAGGGTTCTCGAAGTACCGCGTCTAAACAGGAAGGTACCATGAAAACACAATTTAAAAATAAAACAAAAAAATAACAGCACTGTGCCTGTGTAACTTCGCCTGAGCTTACCACCACTTTGGGCAGATCTTTGTAGATTTGCTTCACAAAGTCGAGAAAATGGTGAATCTGCAAGAGGACAGAGATAAAAAGGTCACACAGATCTGTAATGTTGTCTATCATTAACAAAACTAAGATGCTCAAAAAGTCACCCACCTCCTGTGAGATTGGGGGCCGGAACTGTTTATGCAGCTCGATGATGATACGCAGGCAGATCAGAACATTCTCCTCGCTCTCAATCTGCATGATTAAAAAATAAATACATTTAAAAAAATAAATAAATAAATAAAAAATACAGATCCAAAAAAATGTATGGTGATACTGCAGCACATTATTTAAATCAGGTACAGTTCAAAAATTTACATCCAACGCTGGTATAAAACGGTTTAAGAAAATCCTTCGTAAAAAATCCACAGCACAACTGAGCAAGTCTAAGGCAACAGCGACAAGGTAAAACTCCCTAAACGTGATAAAGAACCAAGCCTCAAAAAGGAAGCAAACCTGCTTACAGCCTAAACACTTAAGTAAATCCAGGTTTTGGCTTTTCTATGCTTTTAGGATTTCAATCATTACTAACAGTAGAGTTATTTGTTAAACACTGAAATAAGTATTTTTGTTTTCATAAAAGAATAAAGGGGGATGTTAGGCATTTTGCTCAGCACAGAACAGAAAAACCTTTGCTTGTTAGAAAATGGCTCTCTCGTGGCTTAACGTTTTAATTTGGGGGCTTAATTTTCAAGCAATAACATTTAATTATAACCAGCTCTGCAGTAAGAGACTGAATACAGAGGGTCGTATTTAATAAAAGAACAATAATGGATCCAGATCAGAGCCTTATGGGACCTCACTATCCACTTTTGTGCTTTATTTCCATTTACCAAAACAAACCAGTCTTTCCGGAAACATCAGGCAAACCAGAGGCCACTTTAATCTCTCAGTCTGAGACAGATTACACCATGTGTAAAAAATTTTAAATACTATTAAATTTTACATTTAATAGTATTTTAATACATTTTCAGCCACAGATGCAAAATCCATGGATATGGAGGGCCAACTGTGTCAGAATTTTCCATCTATGAAAGAACGCAAGCTAAAAAAAACTCTCTGCTATAAAACAGAAACCCAACACCGTCCTAAAATAAGGGTCTGTATATAACAACAGAACACCAAGGGACCCAGACTGGAGTCTCATAGGACACCGTATGACACTTGGACGCTTTATCTGTAAACAACATCCTGCACACGCTTCATGTTACAAAACGCTGAGCGACCCGTACGGTGACCCGCGTTGCGGTCAAACTAACCTCCAGGAAGCGGAACATCACAGACAGGATGTTCTTAACGTGGGGCCTTAGATGCTCGTTGGTGGGGATGCGATGGATGATCTCGAGCACAAGCTTCCTCAGTTGCTGCATAGAATCAAAATGGTAGCGATTACCGCGTGCCAAACATAAAGGGCTAACTATTTTTTTTGAATAGCGAGAGTCGAAGTTGATCACCTGTGTGGGTTTCTCCTGGAGAAACTGCACCTCTCCGTCCTGAAGAAAGGTAAGAAAGCGAGGGATGATGTGCTCCAGGAAGGTCGAGTACTGCGGGGAGGAGGTCACGTTCTGGAAAAGAAGGATTTCAGAGTGTTTTATTGTCGCGCTACATAGGCTATAAATGCAATGGGATTTTTCATGACTTACCTCAAAGTTCTCGCTGACTTCCTGCATCATCTTCAGCTTGGTCTCATCCTCTACAAGACAGAAAATGGCAAGGATGAGGTCAGGGCCAGGGAATGTCAAATAAGTAACTACAATTCTTATTTAAAAGCAACTTGATATATGAGCCAAGATCTTGCAGCAGATCTGTACTGTGTTTAGATTCTAATTGTGATCGCTGTAACATTTACACCACAGGCTTGGTACTCACGGGTGTTGTTGTCGGTGAGAACAGCCACAAACTGCAAGTACTTCTTCATGAGGGTGGTCTGGTCCACCACGGTGGTGCTGGGCGTTGCTACGAAGGCCATGACCGATCAAGCAGAAGCGGACCGGGTTTCGGAGCCGCTGGGAGAAGGCAGGGTTCAGCACAAACTCATACCATCTGCAAAGAGTTTGAACAAAAGTGATTGGTTAGTTGATTGGATGCAAACATGGTATTTACACATCCAATTAAACTCATTGTTGATGGCTTATAAGTATAAAATTTCAAGCAATCAAACATACTTCAAGTAAAAAAAAAAAAAAAAGTAAATACATTACTTTAAAATTCCTATCTAACAATTTTTGAAACAAGTTATCTTTTATTGAGGGTAAAAGTTACAGATCTGGGAATCAAGTCGGAAAAAAACTTATATAATGTTATAAATAATATTATAAACTCATCATACCCACAGCAAAACATTTTCAGAAGTATTGCAAAAGTATTTTCAGAGTTGAGGAACGAAAATATACAAAATACCAGATTTTTTTTATTTTTTATAAACGCTGCCAAATGTCTCAGAACTACATCATGAAATTTAACCCAAATAAATTATCAGACTCTCAAACACATTTTAGTCAAAACAAACAGCAGCTTCATCCATTTTTAGAGCAGTTCTTCTCTTAAACATTCCATGACACTACTTAATTAAAAATACTGATGCACAAACTTTTAGAAGTATCAGTATTTTAATAAGTCTTGCACTCATCCCAAAAACAGAGTTCACAGTCACAGAGACATGGATAAACCTCTAGTGTCTGATTAATAAAAAGTGTATAGGGTTATTTTGGGGAGTAGGATGCTTTATGCTGAACATTAAAAATGTTAGAAAGTGAACACAGGGACATATTTGATACTTCTGAAATTAGGTCATCTCTATGATCTCTTAGAGATTTTTCATAAACACAGAGGCGTAACTGCTCTGCAAAAAACACCTGAAATCATGAAGCAGGGCCCAGAGAGAAGAGAGGTGGAAATCCATTAACTGCATTCACTCACTCACTCACTCACTCACAATGCTCCTAAACTTGGGATTATGATTTGTGCTTTATTAGGAGTCTAAGAATTAGACAGATAAAGCAGACAAAATACATGCATAAAAACTGAAATAAAAATGTACTGAGTAAAAGTAAAGATTTTTCTTTTTAAATGTAGGGAGCAAACGGTATCAGGTTACAGTAGCACCGTTCCCTCTGACGGTGTGATGATCTATTGATTATATAGGAGCTATAAACAGCTAAGAGTTGACAGAGGATTGCAGTTTGAGTTCCGTGATCATTAAGGCGGTGGCACAAACACAGCAGCGCTCTCTGCAGTGCAGCACACCGCGTTCACACCCAACTTTATCCACTCATTCCACCCAAACGCGTGGATCTCTAACCGATACAGCACCGCTCTCACCGACCACGTAACGGTACAAAGCCCAAAACAGGCGCCCTGTGCACCTCAAGCGACTTTAAGCTCTGTTTTTACAGGCTAAGCTAACAAGCTACTGCTGCAGCGCTGCTATCAGACCCCGTATCATAACACACACAAACACAAAACACACAGCAAAATCCTGATTTTATTACTTAAACAACACCTCAGTCACAAAACGGGCCACGAAAACACACAGCTGAGCCCCCACACTGTAAATAACACGCTGTTCCCAAACACACTCGAGCTAATGCTAACTTAGCAGCTCACAATCGATTCACGCGCGTTTACGACCGCTAACAAAACGGTAACCATCAGTAAACACCGTGGATCAATCCTGCCTGAGCTAACACACACGGTCTGGGATTTAAAACTATAATCTAAGCCCATAAATTAAAAAAGCAGAGGAACTCACACTCACCAGTGCATGGAACTACTTATCCTCCCGCTTCCGCTCAGCCCGAATCGAGACAGGCGGAGGGTTACGAATAACGCCGCGCTCAATCGCCTCACGATGAAACACTTATTGAAAACACTTTTGCTGTGTGATGTGTAAATAAACGACTTTTCATATGTAGATTCTAATACTTATTAACAGCGGAACAGTAAGAGTCTAGAAATTTTCACGTTTTCTATTTTCCATAACAATATAGTTCTACGCGGAAGGGTATTCCACTGTGAGTGGGTGTCAGAAGACCATCGAAAACGAAGGTCTTTTCTTTCCATTGTATTTCAAGCGATTCATATTTCTTATTTATTCTACAAAACATCAGAAATAAAAGTTGTTCTGTAGTCTACGATTGGAAATGCTTTCGTATGTGCAATACTTACAGAAAAAATACAGTAACTCGTATAAAATGTTATTTTGTTATTACATTTTTCAATTATAGCGTGCTATTAATCTTAATTTTAAAACATTCAATCTACTTTAACTAAGCAGCATATTATTATTGAATTCCTTACTTCCTTAGTATTTAATAAAAGATGAAAGCTTCAGGTGTAAATCCAATAAAATGCCACACGGGGGAGCTGTAATGAAGTCGGGTTTCAATACTGACATATACAAAGGTTTGTGTGTTTTTGTTTATTCACTAGATAGCAGGACATCTGCAGAGAATAAACTTAAAATATGACACATTTTTGCTAATACAATGAAGTACCAACAAAACTATTGTAGACTTTGTGTTATTTTTGTCCATATGTTTTTAAATAGCCTCACACAGCTCCAACAACAAAATACAAATTTAAACCTATAAAAATTTTAATTAAACAACAAACTGATCCATTAAAGAAATGCATATCAATAAATAAAAATGCAAAAAAAATGTATACTGTAATAATTCCATAATAGTTTATGACATAAACATCCATTTTCTAACAATATAAGAAGCAGTCAGTGATCCAGGTTCTAGTTCCCGTGGTCCCTCCAGCCAGGACAGGCATCACAACATATCAGGGCCCAGGCCCCGGTTCTGTAGCAATGACCCATCTGTGTTCCATCCGTTACATGTTTGTGCCTGTGCCCTCATTTTCTAGGGGTACAGATCAGTGTGATCTTGACTGGGATCAGGGTCGCTGTCTGGAGCCTGAAATTCACAGGGCAAAAATGTCCATAGCAGAACTGGGACGGGTTCGCTGTTGCACCCAAGGGCTGAAGGTAATGCCGAACCCTACTGGGGCAGATTCGTGCATTAGACCCCTGTGCCACCTGAGTGCCCCTAAAATTAATTATAACTACTTACTTGTTATAATAAATACGAGTTTTCACACCTCTTGATCTCTTGGCCATGATTTTTACCCATATTACACTGCTCTGCAAAATGAAGTATGGATGTAAAAAAAAGCTGGATGGATGTTTGTTAAAATAGCTTAGCCTGTGCTTAATAATGTCAGACAAGCCATTTCCCACCTTTGTTATCGAACCGAGCGCAATCAAAATACCCCTGCTGGAGCACAATAAATGATCCAGATGCTGAAAAGGTTACATTATCATATCAATGGGCTCAGCATCAAACTGCTAATACATAAAAGATAAGATGGCATCCCGTCCCCCAGTGAAAGAGAGTTGGGACAAATTAGGGTGATAAATTCCTATAAGGGGAGAGGGTACAGTGTAGAGATGACGCTCCACTTTCTAATTTTGTTATGTTTCAGAGTCTGATTCTATATTAGATTAAATGCCTGAATGGAGGACCATTAGGAGGTGATGTTACTGACTGGACCCCATCCTAGAGAGCACTGGGACACAGGTAACCACTCCTGGAAAAAACAGAGGTTATGAAAACACAAAGAGTCTGACAAGTAAACTCAAACTTCAAGGGTGTTACCAGACCAATGTGGGATTTACAGGTACCAGGAACTGAAGCACAACCTCAATTTGAATTCTGAACTGTATTCATGTGTCTCATTCCTCACTTGTACCATCCATGCTATCTTCATCTACATGCTACAGTCTAATAACACACTAGATCTAATTAAGAGTTTAGGTTATTCATTGATCTGGGGACTGGAGGATCTATGTAGAGGCGAGAGACCTCAAGAACCCTTGTCCGAATTTGGTTACGGTATGTGTCAGATCAATGTCTCTTTCATAACATGTTCTTACAGTACAGTTTTATTTTTTTGTATCTAAATGAACATCTGCTGAATACTAAACATAGAGCTTTTCATTTTCATCCTGAGAGATCTGTTAAATAGCTCTTAAAACACTAATAAAGAGGACATGAATAGATCTCATACAATATCAAAAGGCATTACACAATCAACTACATAGACAAATTATTAGTCACGGCTTGCATTTCTTCTCTAATACAAGTTTAGACCACTTTTCATCTTAAAAACAGAACCAATGCTAATAAGGTCAATATTTAATCAGTACAAAGGTGCACAGTTCAGCCAGGGTTTGTAGGTGTATTTATAATCACGACAGTGTTCGATGGAATTGAGGTTTGATGATATTGATAGTAAATGTGTCCTTAATCCACTGCTCATATGTCCAAAAATGTCAAAAATCCATTTCTTGGGTGTCCCAAATCTTCCAGATTCAGTACATATATATATATATATATATATCCATTCCTCAGCTTTCCCAAAACCCATTGCTTGAGTGTTTCATATCTATTCCTCAGGTTTCTTATTATGTCCCAGATGAACTCATTCCTCTGGTGCCCCAAATTCAGACCTCGGGTGTCGCTAAGGATAATAAATTCAACGTTTGAATGTCCATAAGAATCCTAAATCCATTACTTGGGTTTTCTGAATTCAATGCTTGCTTGTTCCAACTCCATTACTCAGATTTCCCAATTGCTTACAGTGGGTACAGAAAGTATCCAGGGACCCCCCCCTCAAAATTTCACTCTTTGTTTCATAGCAGCCATTTGCTAAAATCAAAAAAGTTAATTTTTCTAATTAATGTACACTCAGTACCCCATCTTGACAGAAAAAAGCCAGCCATAGAAATTTTTGTAAATTTATTAAAAAGGAAAAACTGAAACATCACATGTTCATAAATATTCAGACCCTTTGCTCAGTATTGAGTAGAAGCTCATTTTGATCTAGTACACCCATGAGTCTTCTTAGGAATGATGCAACAAGTTTTTCACACCTGGATTTAGGGATCCTCTGCCATTCTTCCTTGCAGATCGTCTCCAGTTCCGTCAGGTTGGATG
>JAVSBU010000022.1:5331269-5344378 GCA_033118015.1 Loricariichthys derbyi
TATGCCTGTTTTTTTTTTTTTTTTTTTTTTTTTTTTTTTTAAACACCGTTCTGCCCAAGCACTGACTTCATAGTACTTATTTAAAGCTACTCTAACAAACGGAGCGACGCCTTTGTGCTGGACTTTTGCACTGTTACAGGTTCCTGCAGGGTTTCAGTCAGTGATCCACAGTATTTTTAAATCCTTTCCCTTTCGGTAAAAGCCATGCCAGCGCTGAGACGTGTAGGTGGAATGAAGGTTTAATCTGTTCGATCCCCTCCCCGTAGAATCATGTAGTGTTCTTTGACTGAACGTGGGAAGGCTGTGATTTATGACAGTATTCATCAGGCAGGCGTTCTGCTCTTTTCTTTGTGCCGGTTCTGGGACTTCACTTCTGATTCGTGTCTCTAGGCATCGTGCGTTTAGATAATTAGCCACAGTACCTTATCGCATCATGTAGAAAAACGGAGGGAGGGACGCCTCCTGAAACGCCCCTTATGTGGCACGGGTTAAAATCTTACTTGTGTGGAGCTCACAGGCAGCGTCAAAAAAAAAAACAAAAAAAACAAACCCAACTACAGAACACAAGTTTTACGTTTCAGCTTTAAAACTTGAGGTGCCGGTGCATAAGGTTCACGTCACTAGATTTAGCTGATTTTGTGCAATATGCTACGATGCCTGTGGTTGCCACAAAGTGCCTCGTTTACTTAAAATATTCCGATGTGCTCGTTCTGATCCGTTTTAGGTCGTAGTGTCGTGCGTGTCGGTGGACGGGACGGTACTGTGCACTAACTTATCTGGGCTTTTCCTCCATGCCGCGTCTTCTTCCTCCTCCTCGTTTCCTCCAGGTTCAGTTCCACATGACGTAAAACTCATTTGAAGATTTAAAAAATTAGAAAGAAAAAGAGCCTTATTCCATTTCAGCCTGTTTGGATAATTTTGTGATGTGCTACAGTTGCTCAGTGTGTAAATGCTATGCACTGAGGATACACAACCAACAATGTATGAAATATTGTATAGGTTATGTACAGGTTATGATGCTCATACAAATCACATGTTTGTTTGTAATTGTATGTGTAAACCGCCCTTTATCTTAGTGTTATAAACTCCACATAAATCCAATAAAGTCTCATTCTTGTTGGTCGGTGCCGATCCAGAGCTTTATTTTGGACTCAAACTGAGGTTCAGATGTCCAAGTTTTAACAGTCGGAAAGCCTGTTGTGTCACAAACCTTGGTGCCTGGGTGGGGCTGGACCCTCCTGTACAGTCCCTTATGTTCCTCCTCCACGGAGGGAATACGGTAAATCCCAAAAGGGGGAAGAGCTTTGATTTCACTGTTGTTATTCATGTGTACTTTGGTACCTCAACACTTGTTAATTCATTCCAAAAGGCTCAGAAACATTCAGTACTCAGTCCCAAAAAAAATCCACACTGAGTCATCATATGCGTTAATGGAGCCGTTCTACAGCTACTCCTCATTTTACTGAGATTCAACTTTACAATATGAATCTGATTACTGTAAATGCATGTTCAGCAGAAAGAGGATTTTGAATTTAGAATTTTCCCAAGTAAGTGATGGGCGGTAACGATAATGAGGGAAAGGCAGTGTATGGTCCTGGGGATGGGTTTGGAACGAACCACCATCATAAAGCAGGAGCTTCTGCTGTTGTAACTGTGCTGTCGTTTTATTGTGGTTCTCTCTGGTTTCCTCTTTGGTTTTCTCTTATCACTTTCAAATGATTTATTTGCTCTAAGAGTTTATACAAAACCAAAAAAGTTTACAGTAGATTTTAGCCGCAGTTTGCACTCAGCCTGATGTGCTCCCATGATTCACACGGAAACATCAAACAAAATTGTACAAGTATTTTTTTCAGCAAAATGTGCCAAGTACAGAAACTAACGAGTGGTAAAAATATGACCAAGAAAGTAAATTTAAAAATAAATGGCAACTTCAGGTTCATGGGTTTTGCAAGAATTTTTAGAAGTGACATTATTTAACTGTAAAACACATTTTTGGCCACAAAGTTTTTTTGAGTGATAGAAGGTTTGAGCGCACAGCACAGCTTAGGCAGCAGAAATGTACTTCATGGTGGTGCCTGCATCTTACTTGTGACCATTATTGGGTCGTTTGGATTCGTGTGAGGGAGTCAGAACGAAACCAAAATGCTAAGAAAATGAGAGATGGTGATTTTAAGTTTGCAGCTTGACTTCAGTAGTGTGTGGAGGTTTCTAAACTTGGCTATCTAACTTGAAGATCTGTAACTGCTGTCCATGTGAGGAATCAATAACGTCATTACTGGACACCAGTTCCTGCAGTGGAAGTTCCCACAGACTGCTGTGCCATCCTAGTGCTCCAAACATTTTCCTGCAGTCCATAGTAATGAGAGTCGAGGTTCAGTTCAGCACAGATGTTCTTGGTGCACACCTCTGCGAAGTCTGAGGAGTTCATGTCCCCCATCAGCCCAGTGGACTCTTTATAGGTAGAGCTCTTGTATTTTGGAACGTGATGGAGCTTTGTCATATTTATGCAGTTGTTTGAACCCAGGCCCAAACCCTTCCTCTGTTTTCCTTCTCTGGAGTCCCATCTTGTGCATAATTTACATTATTGGAACACAACGGGCAAATATTTACAGCCACGTCTAAATAAGCTGTTTAGTTCATGCAGCTTGTATGGGATAGTCTGAGTCTGTAGGCTTTGTAAGCTAAGCTTTTAATGACCTACCTGTAGGGGATCAGTGTTCTGTAGGAGTCCCACAGAGGTCCTGTAATGTGACCGATGGCGTCGGGGCTGGTCTGCAGTGAGGAACAGAAGTGCGCAAGAACACAAGTGGAGCTCACTGAAGCTTAAGGATATGGTTTGGTCTCACCAGAGCCTAATGATGGATTAGATTCTAAACCCAGCTCTATTCACATGGCCTGACTGAATCAGGTTTAGGTTTGGACCTGTCAAGGTTATTTGCATCAGAATTCTTCATGTGAGTTCACTGCAGCCTTCTGACTGAGTTGCTTTGTTTTTGCTGATCTTTATAATGGATTTGTTTCTCTAGTGCTTTATATAATAGAACATTGTCTCAGCCCATCTATGTAAACATCTGGATCTGCAAACCTGAGGTGACAGCAACAAGGAAAAACTCCCCAAATGTTTTATTTATATATAAAATGTAGGAACCTTGTTAGGATCACAACTCAGAAAGGGCCCGACCTGCTTATAGCCTAGATATTCTATGTCAGAATCCAATTTTGGGTTGGGGTGTGCTGCTAACAGACAATAGGGAGTGGCTCTGGACCTGTGATTCATGAGCACTAACCACCGTGCTCTCCTCACAAGGTTCTAAGCGATCACAGGTTTACGGGTGTGGGAGTTTTAGTCCCTATTCCACTATCTTAACCAGGTCAGGATGGACAAAATTTCAAAGCAGTCCAATCTTAGCTTACCAACACAGGAACCTTGGTTTGAGTCCTGATAGTGCCTTCCAATGGGTTCTGGCGTGAGTGGATGGTGGAATCAGGCCCTAGTTCAGTGATAGACTGGCATCCTGACCAGGGCATGCTCACTCCGATGCCCTGTGTTCTCTAGGCATAAGCTCCTGAGAGGGAGACCTTCCCACACGTTTCCAAACACATTGTGAAATATAATGGGTCTGCCCAGAGGCCTTCATCCAGAGGGAGTAGAAAAATTCCATCAACCTTGTGTAGGAAGCATCTTGTACCCTTGACCTTACTCAATACCCAGAAGATTTAGAAGCTGGGCCTGATTAACTCTGCCTGAGGGAGGGGTGGCTGGGCGCCTATCAAACTAGACTAACAAAACGAGGAAACATGCGTCCCTTAGTCCTGTAAAGGACTGGTGTTTTGTTCAGGACATGTTTCTGCCCTCGATAGGCGCTGGTTTTGTTTTTGTGTACTAATGACTCAAGTCTTGCATGGCTGCCTGATTTCTAAATCACGACTCATTCTGGTGTCAGTCAGAGCGTCCCACTTTAAACTCTCCTTTCTTTATATATCTCACCGATCGTACATAATCCATATCTGATGGCTTAAGAGGCTTCAGATCGTTTAAGCAGACGATCGATGCAGGACTGGAAAACTCCCGACCCATCTGTGGAGCGACCGTCTCAGGGCTCTGCCCTCTGGCTTTATTGACTAACTGCACTCAGCTGCTGAGCCATTCACTCAATAAACCGACGTCTGATAGTCGTCAATCCAGATCGTATCTGGTCCAATTAGTCTCATTTACAGCACAGACTGGGGATGGACCATCACATGCCACTTTATGGAACATCATGCCGGTGAGGCAGCGCTTGAGAGGGCACGAATACAGAGGGGGAAAAAAACACGACGTAAACCAGATCCTTATGAAGTTCTTATCCTTGATTTATCTTCGTTTGAGAAAATTTATCAGCTTTATTGCAGAATTCCTACTAAGTAAATGTTGTCCATCTTGTGAGTCTGGGGATTGTGAGGGGTGTTAAATGACCTCACTGTAATATCCAACCTCCCCTTTTACTGGTATTTGGTTCAAGACCCAGCTCTTTGAGGAGTAATCCTTAACCCCAAATTATAACAGAACCACCTCTATGCTTAACGGTTGAAAAATATTTTCTTGAACTGCTTCTCTGGTGATTAAAGCCAACACTAGCTCCAGAATCAGGAGCCAGACCGTATAAGGCTGAACCAAACTTCTACATGAGTCCAGGAGGAGTTCCTCCCAGTTAAAGATTGAAGTCCAACTGATTTGTCATCGAAATGATCTCCTCTAAGAGGATGTAGAAATTCATAAATTAATTCTAAATGATTGCTTTGCTCTGTGGTCCTCTTGGAGGAAGTCGACACTTTTAAGAGGTTTCTGTGTATCAGTTTTGGTGTTTGGTTTGGCCAAAAAGGTCCACTAGACATAAATCCTTCTTAAGTTCTGTCTTTCTGGACGTTCAGCTTTGGCTTGGCATATTGAAGGTTGACCTCAGCTTCTGATCTTTCCTTCCAGAGGAACGTAAACACACACAAATGTAAATGTTGGACCCCGTGTTCTTTAATCAACGTGACAGTGGTGGTGTTCATAATTTTCTTCTTTGAAGCTCAGTAGGTTATGAGATGAAATGTTTGTCATTTGAGAAAAGTGTGTAATTCAGTGACTCAATCATTTTCTCAGACTGTTATATGGAACCTAATCTCCCCCCCCCCCCCCCCCCAAAAAAAAAAAAAAAAAAAACTTTTGTACTTCTTCCTGTTCCTTCTGAGGAACTTCTGAACAGAATGCTGAAAATAGACCCAAAGTAAACTGGCTTTGCCTTTAAATATTTGAGTCACATTACACTGAGTAATGATTTGCTCCTTTGGTTTTTCAGTCACGGTGACAGGGCTAAAATATTTTTACTGAATGTTCCTCTCATGACAATTTGGACCTTATTTAGAGCCCCAGATGAACTTTGGATCAGATTGGACCTTGTGTGGAATGACACTTGGGAACAGCGTTCATACTCGGACACACTCGGTATCATCTATCCATCTGGTGACACCATCCATGTTTTCTCGCCTTTCTGGTTCAGGCCAGTCACTGGACCTGCCCAATCCTTTTCTCTCTGCACAGCTGTCTTGAGTTTGGACTATAAGCCAGGAATAAGTCAGGAAGTGGAAATTAAACAAGAAGTGGTGGAAAAAGCTTCAGTCCTTTTAGTGTTTCTCAGACATGGTTAATCTGCACATTTCGGTGTTTTCCAGGCTCCTAACAAACCTGATTCAGCTCAGGTGCTTTAAACCAGCACAGAAAGCCTGAAAGCTGACCAGCACTGTGATTCAGTGACCATGAGTTAAGCAAAAAAAAGCCAAATCAGTGCTGAGTTTAACCCAATGAACAGCTGGAGCTCTGAGGAGAGCTGTGGGCCTGAAACACCATGACAGTTCAGAGTCGTGTTTAGTGTCATTTGCCATCCCACTTTAACCTCTCGTTATAACCAAATCTTAAAGAAATCCTACTGGTTTATAGATTCACCATTTCAAATAGATCTAGTACAGTAACTCTAACAGAGATGCTTTGTAAACTTCTCCTTTTCCACAGAGGCCATTTGGAGCTTCGCTTTGTTCGCTGTTTATAGAGTTACAACACAGTTAATCACTTCAAATAAGGCCTATGTGATGCCAGATGAATTATACGAGATTAGTGCCACTGGTTTCTCGTTTTGCCAGACTAGCATGTATGAGCAAGAACATTTCGTACAACTGAACACCAGCTTAAGCCGGAATTCATGGTCTGCCAAGTGTGCCGTTACAGGCAGAGTCATTTCACTTTCAACTGGAAATAATGTAGAGTCTCTTCATTTCATAAACATAAAATGGGTGCAAACACAGAAAACAGATGTTTAAACATGAATTAAAATAATATTTTTTTCTCTTTTCATTGAAGGCATGTCAAAGGATCCAGTATTCTAAGTTCTAGATGTTTTTACACAAAGATGCATGAACAAAAGTATTGGGACAGATCTTTGTAATCACTGAATTGAGGCCTATAATTCCAGCAGCTAGCCATGATGTGCCTTTATAACACATTAGTGAAAGAACAGGTCGGCCTAAAGAGCTGACTGAAAGGGTGGAAGCTGCAAACTGTATGAATTCTTATGGATTTAGAATGGAACGGCATAAACTCCCTAAATACAAATAAAATAATCATCATTTTATTTAGCTTTAGTGAAACGTGAAGCTTTAGAGACAGAGGAGAGGATAATAATTAATTGTAATGCTTTTCATTTAGTTTATCTCTTTAGCACGTGTGTAAGTGCATATCTGGCTTGTTTTCTGCAGATTCGTTGCTCTTGCGAGTTTCTCTGAATCCGTCCCGTGAGACATTGCCCAATGCTCTTCCTCTTATTCTCCAAGTGTCTCGGTGCCCCTGCAGATCACGGGGACAAGACACACATGAAGGCAGCGTGGGAAGGCACAGCTGCAGCACGACATTTTAGAAGTGAATAAATACCACACACAGTCGTGTGGCCGAAGCGCGCATGTGTGTGTGTGTGTGTGTGCGCGTGCGTGTGTGTGTGTGCGCGTGCGTGTGTGTCTGTGTGTGTGCGCGTGTCTGTGTGCGCGTGTCTGTGTGTGTGCGCGTGTCTGTGTGTGTGCGCGTGCGCGTGTCTGTATGTGTGCGCGTGCGTGTCTGTATGTGTGTGTGTGCGTGCGCGCGTGCGTGTGTGTGCGCGTGCGTGTCTGTATGTGTGTGTGTGCGGGTGTGTGTGTGTGCGCACTTCAGTCTATTGGAAGTCAGAAAATATCATCGGAGACACTTAAGAACTCTTATTTTTAGGTTGATTCTGTTTAAGAAGGAGCTTGTGGACCTTTTATGCCTCTTACAGCACAGAGTGTTTATACTATACTTATTTATCTTTGATTTGCTGTCATATTTCTTCCATAACCCCTGCTCTCAGAGAGTTGGTCAAGCACAAGCTCGTTCTGTAGGCTAAAGGCTTTCCGGGTTACAGTGTCCTCAGCGCTGTGTGAACTTCAAAACCAGTGATCTAGCAGAGGTCCCCTGATGACACACACTGTCTCCTCAAAACCAAAAGTGGAGAGAGACACCATGTGCATTTCACCGCCTGAGCAAAACAAGATGGACTGGATTCTTACTGAAACAGGACGGCTGCTTTATAAGTGAATCAATACGAAGAACCAAACCTTCAGTATGAACATTTCACAAGGTGCACAATCTCCTGCAGACCTAGTGGTGTCACTTAACCAATATAAAAATTAATAAAACATTTTGGAACATGTTCATAGTACATAGTAGTAACCTGCATGTTTAGCCCATGGCCATATAGTGCACTTTGATTGTTCTCACCAAACGCTCAAAGGAGAAAAATCGGTCCTTTGGTGTGGGCTGCATGGACCTTCTGATTCCTTTTCCATATACATATTGTCTCTGAATCATTTGGAGATCTTATAGGTTGTGGATTGTGACAGATGACTCACTGCTTGACTCTGCTGTTAGAGGGACGATTTCAGAGACCATAGTACAGTATTGTTCTCAGATTAATTTTGTGTATTATAATGGAGTTACTCAGAGGCTGGAGAGGACCACAAACGACTCAAGTAGGCCAAGCAGAGGAGAACAGACAGCTCTCTCATGGAGCAAAAAGGCAGAGAGACAATGTCTGTATTTAGCTCCATCCACCTCCTGATCTCTGCCGCCCTGCTTGGTGTGTGTGTGTGTGTGAGAGAGACGTGATGGGGCAGGGCCTCTGTGGACGCCCACAGCCCAGAGGAAGTCAGATCTGTTGGAGGATGAGGACATGGGTGAGAAAGTAAATCTCCTGAGACATTGAGCCGTTGGGGCAGAGGTGCAGGTCAAACACCCCTCCCACTTACTGCAGAATAAACTTAATGTGGGTCTGCTCGAACCCTGGACCCTCTTCTACGTTGCGCACACACACACCAGTCCAGTGACTTGACCATTGACCCATCACAGATGGGGCACAACTTGGTCAGTTTGCTTAATGGACGTTAACACGACCTCTACAGGGAACAACAATTTGAGTGAAAGTTTGGCCATCTTTTCCAGATTAAATCTTAGGTTGAGGAATATAAGAAACTTGTAATAGCTTCCATTAAATTTTGCCTGTGTTAATCTGGGATGTCGACACATTTGCATAAGACCTGTAAGCAGGAGCGGAGTGTAAATGGGTACATGGTTTTATTCCAAAATGGCTTAAACAACATTCATCCAAAAGTGATGTAATAAATGTAATAGGATTTATTAAAAACACGATCAGCAGAGATTTTCTGATCAAGGAGGGCTGACTCAGTGGCTGTGGCCAGGGTTAGCAATCAGATGGATGGGAGGTCGAGCTACAAGCGCTGGACTCTTCAGAGGTAAGATAGAAGCTTCTTCATTAAGGTTGAATTCTTCTGACTCTGCTACAGACGTCCAGAAAAACAGAGCTAAATATTTTAATGCCATTTTGTGGATACAAGCTCTCTTCAAGCTCTCTCATTTTCACCTTCCGAATTCATAGTTGGCACTCAGTGTAGATGCCCGCGCCTTCACCCAGTGTTCCACAGGATGGATGACATCTGCATTCAGAGGTAAATCATTCATCTACTGTGCAGAAGCGAGTGTGTGCTGTCTACATTTGGCCTTGTGTGGAAGTGTGTGAACTCCATTAGGAGAATGCAGCAGAGCCAGTAAAGGGTTAAGATTCACTCCACATCCTAAGCCATCTTGCCATCATTCCTTCCATCTTCTCACATTCCCTGTTTATCTCTTCCCGCTGTGAGGTCCATCGGGAGCAAGATACTTAATGGAAGGAGAAAGCCTGTCTGCATGAGATTTTGTTAGAACAATCACTGTCCAAATCATCCTAGGTTCCTTCAGGTCTGTTTGCCCAAAGCCTCTGTGCCCAGGACAGACATAATAGAGGAATTCAGCCTGAGTCTGATCAAAGTCGGCCCAGTCTGCAGCCCCGTTTGCTGTAATTAAGACTGTGCAAGCCTTCTCTTTTCCCTCCTCCTCTCTCCCAAGTCCAGCTTCTAGTTTGTTTAACGAATAATTAACGCCAGTTACTAACACTGCTCTCACAGGCCACATTTGTTTCACCGCTGAGAAAATGTGGATCCAGCGGAGATGACCTGCCTGATCTCCCTTGGCTTCACAATCCAGTGATCACATTGCTATTCCTGAGCTCTTCTGATAGTAATGAGGTTTCCAGGCAAGCTGAAGCCATGTTTTTCATGTCCTGATTAATGAAGCATAAGACATGCTGTTTTGAGCCCCTTTCCCAAAACAGGCAGTGTTCTCAAGTCTACAGATCATGAACCAGGACTGGAGGGATCTACCTGAACCTTCACCTGTGCTGCACAGACCGGGGTGGCTTCTTTATCTGCCTCTCACTTATTTCTGCACTCCACTCATAGCTCTTCTGCCTGACTTTACTTCCACATGTGAATTATTGTCTTCGTTGGTTAGTGGTGACTTTGAGTCTGACTAAGGTGGTACGTAAATATTATCGCTCTTAATATTATAAGAAGGCTACAGGAGCTAAAGCAGTAGGGCCTCTCCGGTGATTGCACCCAGGCTGATCTTGGGGCTCTCCTAAAATTCATGCTGAAGGCGACAGTGGTGGACGTGAGTGAGTGAGTGAGTGAGTGAGTAACAGGGGTTACGTATTCCCCAGGCTGGAGTGGAACCACACGGTGGGAAGTGGGTAAAAGTAAACAAGGCATGTAGAGGAAGGGGGAAAATAGATGGATGCTGAAATCGCCATCGCTAAAAACGTCTGATGAAATTTGGATGACCTGCTGGCCTTTCCCACAGCCATTAAAACCCCAGGCACCAAGGCACGGCATGTTCACTCGCTCTCCTCTCTCTTCCTCCTCTCTCTCTCTCTCTCTCTCTCTCTCTCTCTCTCTCTCTCTTCTTTGTGAGGATTTAAAACTTTTGTCTGGTTCCCATTAAAAGATGGGTATGGTGACCTTGCTTTTGCTGTTGAGTTGTGAAGCTCGATGCAGCTTCTACATTATGAAAGCTCGGAGTTCTTAGCAGAGGGCTGAGGATGCAGTTTTGGGATGATAGTTTGTCTCTGACAAGCTTGTATATCACAGCTTTAAACATTGTGATCACGGCTATATAAATACGGCTATAAATGAGCTGCGGGTGAAGTCAGAGACACTAAAATATAACATGACAGCAAACTGAAGGAACCAAATCACCTCATCGTGTTCAGTCTCGACCAAAGATGACCTGCATTGCTAGTTTGTGCTCTCTGATCGGCTCTTTCCTCACTCTAACGCCTGTGGAACAGCCTGTGGGCAGCAGTAACCACCAGAGTTCCTGCCATTGTGGGTTGTTGAAAAAGAGGTTTGAAGCAGAAAAACGTAGCATGATACTGGAATAGTGCTTGCCTTAAATAATCCTAAAAATAAACTGTTGAGAGCTTTCTGTGCTCCAGATAGGAACCTATTCAGAACTTCCCAATAAGTGTTAATGACCTGAAGACTTGGTTTGATCTTTGGGCTGGAGGTGGTCTCAGAAGCCTGGTAAATCATTAAAGAGATTCGTATTCTCCAAACTCCGAGCTGCTGAAATGATTTGTACCGTTATCTTCTGGAATGTGGTTTTCTTCACAGTCCAAGTGCCTGCATTCCATAACATACAAATATTTATCACCATCAATAGATAAAAGTCAGTGAAGCAACTAATCGGTGGTAAGCCTCTGGAAAACACTAATAAAATCTAAGGCAGACACACGGGATCCTCAAACGATTGGCAGAACCACCCAGTGATAGCTCCCTTTGTACTCATATTTGGCTTGGCTCTAGCAGAGTCCAAAGTCTGAACCAGTTACAGATTTACAACTTCAAGAAAGGCTTTAAAGATGCTTTATACCAAAAGTTTCCCTAATTTAAACTGAACTGGCTTTCACCATGTGGACCATTGTACTGCTAACACTAAGGACGTCTCTCCATCCAACACCCAGGGCTCACAAGAAAGGCTCAGCATTAAGCAACGACTGAAAATCCACCACGGGACAGAATCCTGAACTCCAAAACATAAGCCAGAGGCAACAGTGGTAAAGAAAATCTCCCCGAGATACGAGAAGGAACCTTAAGAAGAAGCAGGCTCAAAAAATCAAGCCTAAATATTCTGCCTTTCCACATCCCTTTTTGGGTTGTGTTGTTTGTACATCAGGTTTAGGGAGTTGAGAACCAAAACTCCACTCTGTATCTGACAGTCTTGTCACTGTTGGTTCCGGATGCCCTAAGCCTATGTGTGGGTTTCCTGAAACCAAAGTACAAGTCAAAGTAAAGAAGAGACTTTATTGTTCCACTCATCGTGTAGCTGAAAATCTTTGCCAGTTAGTTAGTGTTTAATATGAGACCAGATATTCTCTTTAGGGTTCAGATCTGGACTCTGACCAGCCCAAAACATGAAGGATTTGTTTTCAAGCGTCTTGGTGGTTTAAATCACTGATGCAGCTCCCCAGTACCAGCAGCCCAAAAAACCCCACACCATCACACCTCCTGCTCCATGTTTAATGCTAGGGATCCATTCACTGTTGGATTTCTCACCGGATCTTTAAAGAGGCCTCTCGGGACCACCAGCAAGCAACACAAATCATGATCCATCAGTTCATGTGATTCCTTTAACCAAGACACACAGCGTGCATTAGAAATTGTTTAGTTTATTTTAAGAGTCTTGGTTCCTGAGGTCACTTTGGGCTTGGCTAATTTGGTCTGCCTGTGAGTCCACACATTATTTTTGTTCTTTTGTTGTAGCTCTGTACCCTGGTAATGCCTGGGAATAGCTGAAA
Organism: Loricariichthys derbyi; assembly: GCA_033118015.1. NCBI lineage: Eukaryota > Metazoa > Chordata > Actinopteri > Siluriformes > Loricariidae > Loricariichthys > Loricariichthys derbyi. Next base: position 5,343,542 of record JAVSBU010000022.1, read on the forward strand.
GTCAAGCAGCAACCCTGTGGTTACGTGAACTTGCTGTTACAAGAAAGCAATTTTGCAATAATATTTTCACACAAAGAAATCACAAGTGACACAAAACCCATTCACTTCTCTCTGCTTCACACGATCTGAGAACTGTCCTGTCTTTGTCCATAACCACAAGCCTCACCTCTGACCTTTTAAACTTAAGGAACCTTGTAATAAATGTGTTTCCTTTTCTACAAAAGAAAATGCAAATTTAATCTAAATAAAGTTTTTCTACTACATTACTGCTCCTGTGAGGGGGCCAGCAGACCCTCCTGGATTTTATAGCGGTGCCAGGAAATTGACAGAGGTGGGACACAAACCAAAGTAGCTCAGTAAACAGAGTGCTGGTTCCCATCGCTGGTTCAGTCGGTTATGAAGGTCCAGTTTACAAAGTGCCATGTGCAGGTCTGGATAAGCTCTGCACTGTATCTGCTCTCACACTGTTTTTGTTTTTATCATTGAAATTGGCAGAACGGCTCGTGATGCAAACCCTCAACTAGTCACGACACATGGGCACATTCTTTATGTGACACACGCCGTCTCACACCAGGAAGGAGGAGGTGACATTTCTCCTGTTTTCACGCATCACTCATGCAACAATCCGACATCTTTCTACACGATGTTCTGAGAAACAGGGAAATGAAAACATTACCTATTAAAAAAGCCCTGGTGGAGGAACGCTGCCGTCACTGCTGCTCTGAGGAGGAAGTGTGTGGAGTGTCACGCTTAGGACGTTAATAGGTGTGTGTGTGTGTGTGTGTGTGTGTGTGTGTGTGTGTGTGTGTGTGTGTGTGTGTGTGTGTGTGTGTGTGT
>JAVSBU010000022.1:5417599-5430696 GCA_033118015.1 Loricariichthys derbyi
AAATAACATTGTGCTCAATGGGTTTCCTATGGCCGGAAATTGTGGGTGTGGTAAAAAGTGACCAGAATGCCCGATCAGGCCGCGACTTCAAGTACCGGGTCAGGGTGCCCCACGGTCCATGCATGCCGAATTTGATGTTTCTAGCTCAAAAATTCTCAGAGTTACAGCCGTCCGAATTTGGCCATAATGTTAAGTCAATGGGAAATTTCTCTCACGTTTTCACGCATAGCACGCGAATGCGACATGCGATTGCTGATCTGTATACAAGCAACCGTCTCCCGTGAATTCTGCACGTTTCGCTGTTTGTCCCGAGTCGATATCTCGAAAACTGCGGGTGAAATAGTGCGTCAAAAAACGGTTGAATAAGAAGATAGATGACCTTCAGATAACAATAGTGTGATTGCCTATCACACTAATTAAGAATCATACATAGTGCTTCTCAAAACCTATGCTGTCATTACACTCACACTCCAGGCTGTTGAATCAGAGTGAGTGAAGTGCTGTTAAGTGATTATGCAACCAATGCAACATATTTGCAGCTGTGTTGACTATAGAACAAGGATTCCTAAATTCACATGTATGTTTTCCCATGAAATTCATCATCGCTTGAATTTCAATTCTACTTATTTCTCTCCCACCTCTTCAGCAGTGTTGATGTCCATGCCCTTGTTGAGTTGGTCTTGTAGGTTGGACACCATGGCATTGTTCCCTGGCACTCTATAGATACCTGTATATTCCAGACCCATCTCTTCCACCAGGTTGCAGCAGGTCTCCACAATCAGAGGAACAAACTAAAAAAAAAATCAGAGACTATGCAATACTGCATCTGATATTTCCAGTTTTGTTCTTTGCTGCCAAGGCTCTTCCCAGCTCTTCCTCTGTGGTGTTAATTAATCAATAGCCACATTTACTGTTAAACATTGACTCACTTTATTATTGGCACCTGGTGGGCAGTCCTCCAGTCTAACCCCAAAAGCTTTAGGCCCTGCCTTTTTTCCTTTCTTCATTATGTTAATACTCCATGTAGACTTTGGAGGGCTGTTTTCCTCTAACAGAGAAATAGAGACTGGTGTTAGAGAAACGGTACTGAGCAAAACATGTCACTAATTACTTTCCATGACTGGGTCAGGAGGTCTGCACAGTGACTGCGTAGGACTAACCCTTGTTGTCTGTTTTGAGAGAGCGGTTTACTCCAGAGGTGTTGTCTGTCTTTGACGTGAGAAAAGGCTGCATCATTCTGTGGACTCTGGGAGAAGTGTCTGGCTTAGTACCTGTTGGGCTGTTATCAAAACAAAGAAACACATTAATAAAACTGTGCATAACTTGGATTATTGTCAACATCCAGTGTATATGGGTGATATACAATACAAGCAGCATAGCAGTAACAGCAGTAATAGTTCAGTGGCCCTTATTCAGTATGCAGCCCCTTTATCCAGCTGGCTAATATAATGTGGGGGCACCACTGGTTGGCACAGTGTGTTACAAAGTTTCAATGAGGAGCACTGATATTTGGGAGTCTCTATTGAGGTGTAAATACACATCTTCATTTTGATTTAATAGCAATGGCTGAAAATGAACACCTGGCCTTCACAATTGCGCCAAAAACCATCTGGACTCGACAATGGTGCCAGGAACTGTACCCCTGGATTTGATAATGGTGCCAGGAACCACACATCTGGACTTGACAAAGGTGATAGGACCCATACACAACTGAAACCTCACCACACCAGTGCTGAACCAACATTATTTGCACCACGCCTTTTCTCGAGGTGAGGTTTCAGCAGGACCATATGCAGCCTGTCCTGTGTAATGCCTGTTTGCTTCCAGATGTGCATTTACCAGAAGCTGGTTTCAGTTAATATCAAATTTCCACATCTCATTTCCACAGGGCGGGAGGAGGCCATGTGTAGCACAAGGTGCAGATCAGGGGGGCCCTCAGATTACACTTACATTAATTAAGAAGCTATATATAGTAATAATAATCTTCTTAAAAAGACGCAGTGCAGACGTCCCTATGATCTGGGTAATTTATTACTCACATTTATAGTTCATTATAATTACATTATAATTGAATGCAACAAGGTTTACTCTTATTAAATAAGTTGATTATGCAGAGTTAATGTGAAGAAGATTTACCTTTGTTTCCTGTAGTCATTTAATTTTTTATTGATGAGAGCTTGTCTGGAGAAGCCCAGCTCCTATAGAAAGACATGCATTTCATTTAGCAATATATAATATATACATATAAAAATGTTTAACCATGCAGCATTACACATTAGCGTCTTACCTCGCTGTCTGTCTTGCTGTTTTCACGGATGACACGGATCCAGCTCAGCATGTCATCCCGGTCCTCGGCCTGCAGCAGGTACTCACAGAAGTCCTGAGTGGTGAGCCTTAGTGTGTGCTTTCGTTTTGTCTCGCTGTACGCTATGTCAATCAAGCAACCACGGATACTAATGGGCTGCTCGTCCTCACCCTGTCCTCCACCATAACCCAGCGTCCCAGCTCCATGAAGCACCGCCTCCCGCTTGTCTTTGTACAGAAAGAGTGAATGGGTGCGCAGCACGCAGAAGACCCTTTTCCATGGCCGCATGCCGCCACCCACCTTCTAAATAGGCAGACGTACAGAAGAGTGTTGTTATAATGTGCTAGAAAAGTTCGTGCCATAACACCTCAGTCGTTAAGTCTTCTGCTTGCTCACTCAGCTCGCTGAATTCAACTCTGGTTACTGAGCTGTAAAACACCTTAAAGCTTCTATAAAACCTTCTATAAATCCTCAGTAGGGATGTGAAATGTTTTTTACTGAACGCAGTGAAAAGTTCTGGTACATTTTTATACCTCATATATTGAGGTCTTTATTACAAGGTTTCATATTATTCACAGCATTGGTTGTTTTTTCCTCAGTTTACATCAGCTTTTATGATAATTATTCAGTTCATTTTTGCAATAATATTGCTACAGTGATAATTTCTATAACACTGTTAAAGGGTATTTTTAATGCTTGACCAAGTGGAGGAACGGACCTTAAGGTCTGTATCTGAAATGGTTCGTTATTCACTCTTCTCTACACTCTACAGAATCAATATAAATTATTCAAAGTATTTTAGATCTTAGATTATATATCTATATATAATTGCCCAGTCAGACCTTGCCCTTTTCTGTGAGGATCTGTTTGTACTGCAGCCAGCCGTCTTTCCTGATGTCCGTTAGCGTGATGTTACCCAGCTCGGAGGTGGAGTGGCGTTTGGTGCGGGCTTCTTCTTGTACTCTCAGACTTTCGAGGGACTAAACAAAGAGATACTGACACTTATCATCAATTATTCTCAGTGGCAATTTTTTTACATTGTGAAATATGTGAAAGAACTTACACCCTCCGTAAAAAAGCTTTTGACTCTTTTTGGTAATCGCCTAAAGAGAGAAGTGGAAAATAAAACTTTAGACAATTTTTTTTTTGCATATTATAAAATACAGTACCATTCAATTCTGATGCATAATGGTGGAATACGTGTGCTATCAGTGGCTGATGGTCTTTAAATTAGGGGAGAAGAAGCACCAATGTTCCTATTTACTGGCCAGTCATAGCAGTATGCTTCCTATAGCCCTTTACCAAAACTGCAGTTAGTTGTTTAATACATAATAAAACATCTTGTTTATTTATTTGTTTATTGCATTTTGTAAATTGTCATTCAGTCATCATTAAGGAAAGCCATGCATCTATGAAAAGTGCAGTGAATGACAGTTTTGTCTGTGCACAACAAACTGGCCCAGGCTTTATTCACTGCCGGTGAAGCCCGAATGTCCGGATGCAGCTCAAAATGATGATTAATCTTTCATCCTGTCTTTTTAGTGGATACACAAACACAGTATAGACTTTTAGAGACAAGCCAGGTTTCACCGAGTTTCTATTATCTGTGTGTGAGAGGCTTCAAATGAGATTTTAAACTCAATCTGCTCTGTTCATCTGAAGGAGTTTGAGTTCATTGAACAAACAGCATGACATCATTTGATTTCTGAATACCAAATTGCCACAACTTAAGGAAACTGAATGGAAGCCAGGCTTCCTGTATAGTCTTAAAGTAATCACCTTTGATGTGCATGTAATATTATTTAGTAATTAAGGTAATGCACACGATAATTAGGACGTTCTGAGCAATAAAATAAGACTAATCTATCATAGCAGGTATAACATGATAGATGAGGACTATACTGCTAATGTCACCACGCAATGAGTCAAACACTCACGAGAACATGCGGCCTTCATCTCTGAATGTGTTCAGACCCTCGTCACATGACTTGGAACGCTCGGTGGTGATGGCCAGCAGGTATGAAGAACGCCGGCTGTTCTTGACATTACCTGGTCGGAAAAAGACAGAATGAGAGAGTAAGCACTTAATGGAAATTGAAAGTGACATGGATACAGATATGAAACAGGGGGCACCCCTGGTCTGAGTAATGCATCACATAGACCCAGCACCCATTCCAAGGAGCACTGAGACCTGGGAGACACTGGCAATGAGGAACACAGACCCACAGACAGATTTGGAACAGAGCACCAGACGCCAGCATGCTCATCGGCAAACACCACCCAGGGCCGGCCGACTTGCAACATGGGCACAGGGCCATGTAGATAGGATCCAACTCAAACCATAAAATGCAGAATATGAACGAGTCCCCACCCTGGTTCGTATCTTGTCTCTGGTGAGGTGTAATGATTATGTTGTTAAAGGTTTCCCATAAGCAGATGGCATCTGGTGCCCAACTCTGTGTGAGTGTTCTGACTCAGGGTCTGTGTGATGCATAGATGAATAAAATAAAATAGCAACAATTAAAAAGACTGAGCAGGTTAAAGAGTTAAATATATAGTATGGTGCAAAGGTATTAGGCCTCCATTAGATTTGTTGTCTTTGCAATGGTATAATGGTCATACAGAATTATTTCTCAATCTCTTTATTAAAGCACAACCAGAAAATGCAGAAAATAGCTTATATATTTTACAGTGCCAGCAGTGTGACCCTCCCCTTACACTTCAGCAATAGCAACACCTGGCAAATTCATCAGGTTGCCATGTTGGGCCTTTTATAGCGTGAAGAAGCTTAGTCTTTTTGGAAGTGTCGCAGCCAAGAAACTATGTTTTGTTCTGAAAATTGTGGGTTTTTAAAATTTCATTAATTTCCTGTATTTTTGTATCTTAATAAAGAGAGTGATTATCTATAGTCATTATATCATTGCTAAAATAAAAAATCTAATGGTGATCATAATCACTTTTATGAAAACATACACCGATCAGCCATACCAAAAAAACAACCTTCCTCATATTGTGGTTGTCCCACATTTGTTACCAAAGCTCTGAAGGTCATGGTGTGAACTCCATAAAATGGTACCAAGAAATGCACAGCAGATCGTGCAAGGTGGGTCCACCATGTTCCAAAGCTCTGTGTGCAAGCACAGACTGAGAGAACCCGAGTATGGAATGAAATCGGACTATGGGAGTACACGAGCTGAGAAATCCAATTACTGAATTAAAATCCTGCTCTCTATCAGATTTCTTAATCTGATTTCTAGATCAGAGTGCGCTGTCACCACTTGAAAAATACTACAGAAATCAGATTACGATCGGATTATTAAGCACATGTAAATACACTCAGTGTTATTCACTTCACCTGTCAGTGGTTGTAATGCTATAGCTGATAGGTGTAAATCTTTTTACTGGAGATAATTATGCGGTGTGTTAAATAATTGTACTGAAAGCTAAATGCATCATCCGGGTCTGGTGAACTAAAACTTACCAGTCATTAGCAAAAATTGCCAATGTTTGAATGAATGTCTGTTTATTTTGGAACCTGCAACAGCAAGCAGTTTGAAAAGGAGGAAACAGATGATATATGTTAGACAGGAAAATGGAAGTGGACATAAAGTGCAGATGGTGGATCCTCATCACAGAAGAAGAAAGTCAGACATGAGATTGACAGTAACAGTTTTGTGACATAGATACCTTTTACACCAGGACCTTTCATGCGTCTTGTAGGGATAAGCCACAAATGAGAGTGTAAATGCACCTACTCATTAGCCAAATATTAAACAAGTGCAAATGCATCCACCTCTCTAAGACACATGACCTCCAAACCATGCCCAAAAGTCTAGGGACACAGCACAAGTGAGGCATGATATCAATCCCTGCACAAGCATCTGTCACCCATGTCTGGTCAAATTAAGATTCAAATGATTTCAAATTAGATGAACTACAAGACGCCTAAACAGACCAAGTGTAAATGATGGTCACACCTAGAGATGACAGATATTAAAGGTTTGACATTTCAGGACAAAGGTGAAACTGAAGAGCACTAATGCAAAAATGACAGTACAGTTCAAAGTGGGAGTGAGCCATAAAGACGAAGCAGGAAGAAGCAAGCTGGGTGCCGACAGGAGAGAAAAAGCGGAGCTTAAATGACTGAACTGGACCTTGTGTGAATGGGTTTTGGATAGGGCGGATGCACTCACTGCAGTCTGTTTCGAGAAGCTGTGCGAGAGGAGGGGAGGTGAGGGAGGAAGAGACGGGGCTGTTGGAGAGGGTAGAAACCTGGCAGAGGCTGCTGGATACCACAGAGGAGGCAGGCACATGTTGGGCAAGCAGGTCTACACTGGGGCTGGTGGGCTCATCTGTGAGGGATTCGGGAAGGAGTTAGGGGGTGTGAAGGGATTTTAGGATGACAGGGTTAAGCTTGCTAAGGAATAGCACATCTCTCCTACTTGATTATTTATCATGGCACACAATGCTAAAGCTTTCATTCAGTATCTAAAGGTACTAAATAGGACTGTGATGGTTTTATACTAGCACTTAAGGCATGGCAGTGAGCAAGATCGCTTCAGTGAAATCCTTACCTAAATATTAAATCTCAGCCCAACCCTTACAATAAGGTTCCCCTAAATAGTAGTGAATATACTTTTGCTCATTTTAACCTGGTTAATCTGTAGCCTAAACCAGAAAGGTACAGGCATATGCACCCTGGACAAGGAACCAGTCTTTCACTTCCCCACACCCTGCTCTTCTTCCTCAGACATGTCCAATCATGCTTGTGTGACTTCTAACTTAGCTGGAAAGAACCACTGATTCACAGTGCTGGTGGGCCAGAAAACTTCTACTCTGCCACCCAAGCACCCAAAATTTACTCTATTTGATTATACTTGTTAGATGTTAGTTACATGTTAGGTTGTTAGTAAATGTTCCTGGTACAGTTTGTACTAGATTACCCTGCAGTAATTGGGGCACTCCTAGTCTATGCTCTGTGTCAAAGATCCAGACCCCCACCTATAGGGCGTCATACATCTGGAATTTTGGTGCCAGTGATGCAGTGTGCTAGCCCAGCACAACCATTCTTTCCTAATTTCCTAACCATATATTTCCTAATTCTAAACTACAGACCAAAACAATCGGTGAAGGACTTCAACACTGACCTATAAATGGAATGGAAGCCAGGGAGTCCTGCTCCACAGGCAAGGGTTGTAGATTGCCATTAGACCGGCTTGCGGCGTCTACTACCCGCACTGCAGGGACTGTGGCTACACGAGGTTCGGGCAGATCAACAGAGATGGCGTAGTTTGGGTGACGCATTGCTTGGGGGGCTCGTTTGCCACACGGGGGTTTCTGTCTGAGGACCACCTCTTGAACAGGTTCCTCCATGGCTGGTCCATTGCCCGAGCCCTCTTGTAAAGAGCTCTGAGTCTCGACAGTAGATGACAGAGACAGGGGGGATGAATTTCTTCCTGAAGAGGGTACACTGTCTGGGGGGCTGGTTTTGGGAGTCCAGCTGAGCTGGGGACCAGTGTAGGATGAGTCTCTAAAAGAATGCGCCTGCTGCATGAGATGTCCCGCTTTGCGACAGAAAGAAGGACTGTAGCTACGGTAGCCCACGGACTGGTCATCTACTGTCTGTGCAGGCAAACGTTTGGGCTGGGCTGTCTGCTGGCACTGAATGTTCGCCTGCTGCTGGACAACGTTCACGCTCCGCCCAGAGGGCATCACGGATCCAGACATGACTGTGCATTGACCTGTCAGACTGGGCTGCTCTTCCTTTCTGCTTGGCTGCCTGTTGTGTGGTGGCCAAGCCGACCTCTCATAATGGGGTGACACCAGAGTAGCGGCCTGGTCCAGTGTGTCTAGGGAGCGGGCGTAGCTCTGCTTGTATGCAGCATAAGCAGACAGAAGATTTTCTGAGCAAGTGCGGCTTGATTGCTGGGCTCCAGCATCACCCCACCCTCCGAGCCAGTAAGGGTCCATGTGAGGTGACTGGTTGACTCCTGCGGCTGCTCCATGATGAAGAAGCAACGTGTCCTGAGAGACACTGCGGTGATGGGGGGACATGGGCTGACTGGGGCGCTCCAGCGTCTGACTGTGGTACCATTTCGAAAGTGCCTGCTGGCACAGTTCGCTGTGCGACATTGGAAGGCTGCCCTTTCGGTGGTAGGGCAGAGAAACTGAAGCGATGGCCGCATTGTGGTTGGCAAAGTGAAAATCCAGTGGGCTGATGGCTATGGTCGAAGAACGAGCACGGTGATTACGGAGAGCATGCTGGGCCGAGACATCCGGGCGGCGGACCGCACTGCCGGTACTATCTACCATGGAACAGGTGTCTAAGATGCCACATGAGCCACGCCTGCAGTTCAGGTTGTCTAGAGGGCCATGGGTCTGAACTGGGCTAGAGGAGGCAGGCTTGCTGCGGGGGTAGCAGATCTGAGGAGGATCTGGAAGGTTCTGGGCCCCTCCTGTGTACGGTTCATTTCCTTTCAGATAGGCATCCTGAGAGTACGCCTGTGGGTGAGATATATTGACTAAAAGTTACAAATTAATGAAGAGGTCCAAAGATAAATTTTAAAAAGGAGAATAAAGTGTGGAAAGAAGGAAGGTGTTCAAATACTTTTTAATCAGTGTGCCATTATATAAATACAATAGCTACAATATATGGGTAAGCACCATTTAACGATTACCTGATCAACGTCTGTTCATTTTAATGACGAAGGTCTTAACAGTTATAATAAATTATAATAGGAAGTTATAATAGGAAGCCAATCAATGTTGGAGATCCACGGGCATAGGTGGGAGTTAAGCGTGAAAAGTCCGTCAACCGTGTGTGTGTCTGTTCACTTTATTGTTAGCTCACGTTTGGACTCAAGACTCTTTCACATTGGTTGATATGTCTAGAGAACCCCCCCCCCGGCACATTCTCTCTAAGGCTAGACTTATTTTATTTCTTGTTTGACGGATTTCTGTTATGAAAACCTGAATATGGTGGCGGAAATAAAAATAAAATTTCACTTTAGAATTAATTTTTTTAAATTTTCAATTAGTGAACATCAGGAGCCAAAGCAATGTGCACTATATGGCTAAAACGCCTTTATATGACTAAAAATCGCATCAAATCACCCCAGCATCCAAACACAACACCGTATCATACATTCAGAACAATATCAAAGCAAAAAAATACAAATAAATAACCGCTAAAGCTACAGCAAATGTGAGAGATGAGTTTACTCACTTTTCATTCATGATGTGGCGGCTTCGGGCATGTGCAGTTCATCTCAGAGTCGCCAAAAGTCTCCAATAACACCACAAAAAGTCACTAGATTTGTCACTAGTCGCTTTTTTAAAAAATAAAGTCACTAGACGGTCTGAAAAGTAGCTAAATATAGCGACAAAGTCGTTAAGTTGACCTCTCTCTACCTCTCTCTCTCTCATGACCGCTACTTTCTGATTTGCTTCGTCTGTGCATGTGTTTGGGATGACAGATTTTGGTACTTTCTACGCATGCATCAGTCGTGATGGTGCGAGTTTTAAATTGCCGTTTTCAACTAATATAGGAAGGCGATTTTTCCAATTTTTTTTTTTTTTTCAAAAACGTGCAAAACTAACATCGTCGGATCCGCCAAACAAGTAATTAAAAAAGTCTGGCCTAACCATTAACTACATAAACTGGTTCCTATTCACTCTGTATAATCTGGATGATCTTGCATTTTTTTGGTAATTTTCTCCATCGATGCATTTTTGACTTCCATCAAACAAAAGAATTAGTCGTCTTAAATCACTCATCAGTCTTCAGCTATCTATTTACTTATTATTTTCAAACAGCTCTCTTGTGAAAATACCCATTATATTTAATACCACTTTGCTCTAAAATGATTCATGTTTGGGAGAGGAAAAGGAAAGGAGGAAGAACAGCAGAAAGTCATACTCACACTTACCAACTGGAGCACATCCTCATCTTTGGGCATGATAGACAACTCCAGTACACTCTCACTGCTCAGAGACAAAGACATAATAACTGAATAAGCACAAATGTATGATTGAAGCTTCCTTTCTTATTTCCACACTTGACTTTGAGTGCTGAGACACTGAGACTTCCTGTGAACGTTTAACACAAGGCTATGAGCCTGTACATGTCGTTATCTTGACCCTTACTGTTTAAAACAACCTATCTATATGGATAACCTCTTACCTGTTTTGGATCAGTGCTATAACCTGAGAGTAGGTTTTCCCAAGAATACTCTCCCCGTTCACTTTTACCAGTCGATCTCCTATACAAGTGAGATAACACAGACATAAAACATACAAATTTAACCATAAACTGTAATTTAAATATTAAATGTAATATGGAATTATTAAATACAAAAAAAATTCTACCTGTACAAAGCCCAGCCTGGTGGGCAGGACCCATCTCCCTCACATTTTTTACAAATATGGTGTCCATGGGCTCCAGACGGCCCCTCGGACTCCCTGGGCAAAAGGGAACAAACAAAATCTCATTTTCATGCACACGAAACACAAACTTTTGAGATTTTTTGTAGATTTAAAAAGACTTTTGTAACCACGTGAAACTTACCTTTCCCATTGCCATTCTCCACATCCTGAAAAAAGACAAGCAAGAAACCTAGAGTCATTGTAGCAACACCTGTGTACCACAAGAGGGCGCTATCGCCATCCCTTATTAGGACCAGTGTGACGGTTTGTGTATGTTGAAGTGCAGTGACCCCTAATTGCACTGATACCAAGTAACAACCAGCTTACACTTCAAAAACTAATTCACTGTATAATCACTGGATGTTTTCTAATAAAACTGATTCGTGAAAATTCTATGGAAACATAAAAGCAGGTATTATAAACTTTAAAATTAATTTAATTAATGTGTTATCACATTTTGGTCTGTTGTTCAAATAAAGTTTCTGTCACGCAGGGGCACCCCCGGTCTGAGGTGCAGCTAAAAGGGAAAGTATTAGTACGGTGGTTGACAGATTCAAGAGCTATGGTTCAATTCACATTTTGCCTGTGTGTAGTTTGTATGTTCTCCCCGTGTCTGCATGCGTTCCACATTCTAGAGCCAGCTTTAGGTCAACTGATGTCTCTAAAGTGTTTCTATGTGTGTAAAAATGAATGAATGTCTAGTCTTATAAAACACTGGTTAGTTTAAAGCATATTCATTTTAATAACCATACACTCCACTTTCCACAAAAAAGTTTCAAAATAAGACTGAAGTCTTTAAATCTTATTTTAAACCCTGACCTCAGCATGTTCATTCAGTCACACATTAATTCATCCTAAGTAAGTGCTTTATCCTGGTCAGGCTTGAACTTAAGTCCTGAGTGAGTCCAAAGTGGGACTATAACCTCGACAGGACGCCCGTGTGCGAGCTGCAGCTTGTGTTAAACGTAAGCAAAGGTAATTAGAAATAAGCCTCATAATCCTGAGAGCCGATATGTTTTACAACGAAACAAAAGAACTCACATGTTTAGGAATGTTTAAATGAGACCAAAGCCTATTTACCAAAAAGCCAGGCTGACTGAATGAATGCTAGCACCCCCTTCCACAATTCTACCATCGTACAGAGTTTATAATGTAACAGGATTCCTGAGATTTTAGCAGTAAAGAAGTGGTGATTGGTTTATTTATTGTGGTGAAGCCATGGCTTAGATGAGTTGCAAGTGGTTCATTCACATCCAGTGAGCATAACATTAGGCGTAGTGAAAGTGCTCCTTATTCAAATTCATGTACAGATATTTTCAGCACTAATTATGACATAGGGGCACCCTTGGTCTGGCTAAGACTCCACCCTGAAGAGCACAGAGACTCGGGAACCTCTTGCAAAGAACATAACACTTTCAGACAGGCCTAAGGTAATCACACACCGGACAAATTGTTTATTTATTCCAATATTTATTCCCTTCTGACAATAGGGTTGAGTCCGAATGATGTATTTTTCTAAAAATAGCATGCTCAAATGCATGCACGTGTATGTCAGACAAGCGCTGTATTGTAACGCTGGCGTTAGGGCTTTTTTTGCATCTTAACTCGTCATCAAAACCACTTAAAAATGGTCACAACAAAGCATCGCAGTTATGCATTGTGCCGTAGCAATTCAAGATACTCCAACAAGGACTACATGAAGGGATTAACATTTAAAAAAGGGCTCGAGTATGGGGAAGACCAGACTTCATACACAAAAATGTAAAGAAGGACACGTATATATGCTCCAAACACTTCATCGGAGAAGCGAGGCCGATAGCAGCTACATATACTCCAGAACAGGTAGGTTTTTTTTTACTGTTAATAAGTAACATCGCTATATAGACCCAAAAGTGTGCTAACGGCAGTGTGCTACTATACACTAAATACACCAGGGCTTCTATTGTTATGAATGGGTATGCAAAGAGGCAGAGGAGACGATGATGCAGAACAATAAGCGGGTTGAAAAGGAACGGTTTATATAGTGCAGGAACCAGAAGTTAATGATAGCCACACCTGGTGAGGATAGAGAAATCAGGTTAGAAGCAGGGGCTGGAGGAGCGAGTGAAAGTAGGGGGCGTGGCCAGCCGGTTTCTAACATCTATAGAGTCTTAAAAGTTTTAAAAGCATTGAAGTCATGACTTTGGAAATAATATCTTAAAGAGACTTTGAAAATCCTTGAATTTATATATCTGGGTCTTATAGCTGTTAGGCCTCGCGCCAGATTTATAAGCGCGAGTCAGGCGATCTATCGACGCCGGGTCATTAACTCAGCCACCATGCGGTTAGCTTGCGTTCCCATCTTTTGGCCCGGCGATCCGTTTGATCT
>JAVSBU010000022.1:5434498-5451115 GCA_033118015.1 Loricariichthys derbyi
TGCACAGTTCATCTCAGTCTCCAAAAGTCTCCAATAACACCACAAAAAGTCGCTAGATTTGTCGCTAGTTGCTTTTTTAAAAAATTAAGTCGCTAGATGGTCTGAAAAGTCGCTAAATATATTGATAAAGTCGCTAAGTTGGCAACACTGGTGTAACGAGGAAAATGCTTCTGCGTTTGTAAGCAGTCTTTTTCGTGGGGTTAATCGGCCGCGATTAGCTGGTTCTTATTGCCACCTAGCGTCGTGATGCTGATGCACGTCTAATAGGGATCAGCTGTGGGTGTTTATAAGGCAGGAGCAGGCTTTGGAGTCGGCATTGTAGTAGTTATGCTCTGCTTGAGAGGGATTGCACGCCATGCCATAGGCAGAAGTCAGGACTGGAGTAAGGGTGGCATGTTTATACACTCAGCCACAGCTGAACCCTATTAGACATGCATCAGCGCCGCACCGCTAGGTGGCAATAAGAACCCGCTAATCACCGCCGCTTAAAGACCCCACGAGAAAGACTTCTTACAAATGCTGAAGCAGCTTCCACGTTTATACAACTGGCCAATACAGGCGATCTTACTGAACTGTCTGCTTAGTGCCCGTTTGCTTCGTCTGCGCATGCGTTTGTGATGATGCCAACAGATTTTGGTACATTGTACACATGCGTCAGTGATGACGGCCCATCGTGATGGCGCGAGTTTTAAATTGGCATTTTCAACTATGCAAGATCGGCGGCAATAAAAAAAAAAAAAAAAAAAAAAAGAAAGAAGGGGGGGGGGGGGCAATTTTTTTTCACTTTTTTTTTTTAAAATTGTGGTCAACTGATATGGGTTTTTAACCCTTTAATGTCCTCACAAAGGAAAAAAAAAATCAATGGAAAAATTGTATTTATTTTAATAATAATTTTATTAAATAATTATTTATTAAATAAATATTAAATACATTTTTCCATTGCCTTTTTTCTTGGTGAGGACATCAAAAGGTTAAAAAGACCCAAAAAGTGCTCTACCAAAAAAGGATGTTAAAGGATTAAATAGCTGACGCTGACTAATGATAATAATAAATGAGAAAATTGCTGAACTTAAATCTATAAATCCATTGTATTTGTACTCTTTTTTTTATACATTAAAAAATAGTTATTGCACTTAATAACATTTATCAGATATGATCTTGATTTTGGTGGGGAGAAATATGTAATTGCTTAGAACAAAATCAACGTTAGAATGGTTGAGGAACTGTGGTAGCCTAGCGGTTAAAGTGTTGGACTATGGACCTGGAGATCCAGGGTTAAAATCCAACCTCTGTCAAGCTGCCTCTGTTGGGTCCTTAATCCAATTCTAAGTCTCTTTGGATTAGGGCATCTTCTAAATGCTATAGACGTACTAGTGCACATGGGAGGCGCATCTTTGTCTTTAAACCCAGTCCCATCAACTTGTAACCCTGGATTCTTCAGAAATGGCCAAACCTTCATAATGTTCTCATCTTTTTGTTTTTTAGTTGCTCAGTCCCAGCTTGAGCTGCAAGTTATAATGAAGGAAAAGTTTCTTTGCATTCTTGAACATCAATTCAGATTATCACGTCAGGGTCATGTGAGGGTCCTGGGCCTAACCCGAGTTAGCACGTACCCTGAATGAGGCACCAGCCCATCACAGCCTTAAGGGACTCAAACCTGGTCGAATTATGGAAGTGCACCATATCACCCAACATCCTGACATCAAACACTGCAATAGTGCAGCGACTGTGACGTTTCAGGATTTTTGACTATTTGCAGAAACCAGCAGTGGCCCAAACCTCCCTCTAACCCCCCCCCAGTGAACTACATTCACATGTTTTAAAAAAAAAAAAAAAAAAAAGGACACGCACAACGTGTCTGGATGTAATTGTCCGTACCATAAAAGAGGAAATTACTCCAGGACCCCTCGTAAATTTAATCCCATACAGATAAGGGCAGACAGTTATGGGCTGCTAATATGCTAATCACACTCACAGGGATCTTTATTGTTCAAGCAAGTGCGAGGTGATTCACAAGCCTCGAACAATGACGTGGGCGCATGAGAAAATCTGACGAATGCTCTAAAATTTATGATAATAAAAATTAGACCGTTAAATTAGAGGTACAGCACAGCAGGTTTTTGGCTGTGCAGGTGAGATCGTTCCCAGCAGCAGATGCACCGTAAAGACTGATAATTGCAACTGCATTTTTTAACACCAGAGGGCGAGATCATACGTCATGCCCCAAAAGTATCGCCTAACACATTTATGGGAAAATACGCTTCATTTCACCGAGGTTATTTTTTTAAATTATACATTTCGCAAGTAGTCATTAAACAATGAAAAGTCATCCCAAATAAAGCTACGCTACATAGCATAATGTCATAATAGCGAATTCAGCAAAACAGCGGATTACAGTAAACCCCCCGTAATCGCGGATTCACTCAATGGCGGATTTTTCTCTGGAAAGTAACTACATGTTATTTGCGAAAAAATTCCCACATTTGCAGTTTTTTTCAGTCGATCATATGTACATAAACATGTACGTACTCCTTATTGGAGGCGGCCTCTCAATGATTGATAGGTGAGAGTGCGAACGCACAGCCAATCCAAGCCCAACCACTTTCAGACCTGACTAGTCTAAAAACACTACTCAACCACAGACCTGACTAGTTCAGCAGTGTTACGTACTTTGTAATTTTGCCTGTATTTGGAGTGTCTGTCATAAGCCCTTTGCACACTAAAGGAAGTCAAGGAGATGATCATGGGATCCTTATCTTGACCGGTCCATTAAGTTCGCTAACGGCATTGATTCATGCAGCGAACCTTACAAGAACCTCCTGAACTCGCTGAAGAAGCAAGCGAGATGCATAACTTAGATTTACATGTACAGTAATCATCAAAATCAGTACAATACTCAAGTACATTTCAGTTTTATAGAAATGCATGCAAAGTGTGTAAAACCATCTTAAATAAAGCTTAAATAAACCAGTTTAAATAAAGCTTAAATTACGACTCTGTTTAACGACCACACTCTGTGATTAGAAGTAAATATGGTGGAGGGGTGATGGGGGAGAGGGGTTTTACAAGTAATCACGGATTTTCATTTCTGGTTCTGCTCCCTAACCCTGCAATTACAGGGGTCCACTGTACCTCAGTTTTTGAAGAGAAGAGACACTGGATGTGTCTGGAATTCGGCACAAAAGCACCTCGTAGCGTAAACTAACCAAAGAATCTTAAGGTACTTGAGGGCTTCAGGAATTAACTCACCAAGCACAAACCTTTATATTCTGGATTTCACGGTAAAGTGTCTATTATATGGGAAAAGGTTCATTTTACACGCTGTGATGTGAACTAAAGTCGTGAAACAGGTAAGGCCATAATACACATTTAAAACCAAATTTATTTTAACTGCAGCAGAGGATAGATCCGTCAAGTTTTATACAAGACAACTGCACATTATTTAGAATTAAAATCCTTCAGAAATAATATGGTGAAGCTACAATAGAGCATTTCATTTATAATTTTAAGCCTTGGTTTCATCATTTTAATTGCAGAGGACTACAGTAAAAACTTATACAAGAAAACGGATGTTGTTTTTGCATTGTTTACACTTCAGAAATAAGTTAATCAAAGCGTGAAATCTGTAATTATGAATTAAATCGTGAGCAGAGGGCTTGCAGCGAATAAAAACCCAAGTGTTTATCACGGGGGAAGTGCAGAAACAGTGAAATGACACGAGTGCTCTTTGCATATCATGGATAATTTGCTACACTCGCAGGACTTCATGACATCCACAAGCGCTGGATTGTAGACGAGTGACTAAACAGGCAAATGTTTAACCTCCTACACACATACCCGGGTGTGAGACTTAACAGAGACGCTCACTCTCGCATCTGTTTGTACATAAACAGTGGATAAACTGCAGATAATAATACTTAAAGTTCTACCAAACACGGGTGATGTAAGAGAAAGGTCAAAGAAATCCCTGGCACAGTTTCGGTTACACCACTGGGAGGGAAGACGGCCTGAAAACACAAACCCTTAGGAATGCGAGCAAAGATCCAAAAAGGAGAATGTTGAGAGACAAAGAGCTTACTGGCTGCAATAGGGTTTCTTGTCAAAGCCTTTGTAGTTCTTCATGTTTAGAGTCATTTTGCAGACCTCGCAGCTGAAACATCCTTTGTGCCAATACTGGAAGAGATGAAGGACAAAACAGACAGGCAGCATTAATGATAATGACTAACACGGTACAGAAGTTCCTGAATGACCTTTATACACAAAAGTTCATGGACTCTGTCCATTCAAAACCAAACAGGAGCCATGGGGCTGCTGAGGGCACCTTTAAACAAGCATGTTTTTGACTTCCAGTCATGAAGACCTCTGTCAGAAAAATGAGCAATACAATTTTGTATTCAGAGCCTTACGTAAAAGTTTGGCACCCCTGGAGAAGAAATTGGGACAAACTTGAATACCCCATCACAGATTGGTTTCACACCAAAAGTGTTCTCAAGATACTCTCACTCCCTCCTGTAATGCCGCTGAACTCATTCCAGAGCATCGATCCCCCTTTCAATCCTGTGATCTCTCGATCACAACCCCTGCTATTTAAAACCCTTGTTGGCGCCATGTTAACAAGTTCTGTTCAGAGCTCACGCATTTAGGCCATTCTCAAACTCTACAATAAAAACATTTCAACGCCACACGCATACTTTCAGAGTGCAGTGAGTTCAAGCCTTTGTTCTCCAACCTGTTTGTTCGCTATCAGTGTTCGTTCAATCTATGCTGATTCTTTGTTTTGGCTGAAATATGACTATTGATTTGCGTGCATACAGGTTTTGTTGAAAAGGACGACGTATCAACTGGCACACTGCCTCTACCTTCACTCTTCAATTTTGTGTAGCCTCAGAGGGTAATAAGGAAATTACTGTTTATTTTATATTACGCTGACATCACTGGTTTACATATAGGTGATGTAACCTGCATGATTGTTAGTTAGGTAAAATAGGCTGGGTGAATCTAATGCCCATGAAGAAGGTAGGAAATTTTGCCCACAAATACTGGAATTGGGGCTTCTACTAATTTTTTGTCTGGCAAGCTAAGTTACGGGCGTTGAAGAACGTGGCAGGATTCACAGCTTGGAGTTTCTACCCCCTTATCAAGTGAGAGTGGATAATCTGGGTGCGTCGTCTAGAATATAACACTCAGATCTTTTTAGGTAGTTTTTCGGCTGAATCATGACATCTGGGGATATTTTGCAGAGCTTGTTGTTGGGTAGGGAATTCCATTCCGCCTGCCTGTTTAATAAGTATTACTTGTTTATGTTATTTGGGGGTATAATGATAGTTGATGGTAGTCTGAGGTCTGGCCTTTACTTCTCTGCTCTCCCCCCTGGCTAGGCGATCAGCTTGCTTGGTGCCAGTTATACCGCAACAGTTCAGGATCCACCAGATTGTACATATTTGGGTGGGTACCTGGGTTTTTTCTAATATATTATATGAATATATTAGGACCACATATAGCTGTGTGGCTTGAATTAATTTTAGAGCCATGAGTAGAGCCTGATCTTCAGCCATGAAGACTGAGCGGTGATTTGCGTATTGACTGTAATGTCCCTTTGCCTGCAGATGTTACTTCTGCCGGAACTTGGTCAATAGTTTTGGATCAATCTGTGTAAATAATCTAATGGGAAAGGAACCTCTACTACCAAACCTATCCAGTTACAAACTAGTTTCCACAAAGGTTCCTGCCCCATACAGACAGGCTTTAAGATATACCCTAAAAGCTTAAGGCAATTATTAGGCACCAAATAGCAATACTTAAACTAGGTCTGAAGTCCTTAAATCCAGGCCATCACTGAGGAAATGGTGTATAGCGCTCTATATAAGGTATATACACAAGACGTTCTGGCCTCAGAAGCAACTCTTCATGCTAGTTTTCACACTCGTTGTGAGGACCGTGTTATTCACAGTCTAAAACACACCCACTTTTAAACAAGAGCCTACAAGTTTGGGAAGTTCCACGAATGAAACACAATGAGTACTAGATATGATCCATGAATGCACATCCTCCTTTTTTGGGCACTACAACCATAATCCAGTCAGGGGCTTCCTCTCCTCCATTATCTGAATTCGCCTGACTAATCCTGACACCATACTGGTGACTAGTCCCTAATTTATTCATCGGTCAATGTATCTAGAGGACATCATATCTCTGACCTCTGCATTGCATAACCTGGTGCTTCTTTAAAGTCGAAATACAAGTTCCTCTTTTTTTGCTGAAAGCCAGAAAGAGACAAGTTCACTCTTCAGAATGAGGCAGCAACAATTTACGCAATATCGATCACAAACTCGCACAGGCCTGTGAAGAAAACTAAAGTTTCCAGAGAAACCACAACACACCTCCACCAGGCCTTCATGCAACCTTTTGCAACTTGCACCAGGAAAAGGATGTGCCGTCTCAAACCACGAGCTAATAATAAAAAAAGAGGCCGTCAAGATCTTCAGCTTGCAACTTACATCTGGCAAAGCGTTTGCACCATGGTGGATGCTGATCAGATCCTTCAAGGTTTGGCACAATGTACAATTACACTGAAAAATCAAAAGGTTAAAGGTTTCGCTCAAGGTCCCATCAGCTGTAGGATCTGAACTTCTCAACCTTCAGAGCTCAGAGCTACAATTTTGATCCTCCTCAATGAACTTGGGATACTATATCAGAGTTTGGTAAATACTAATCAAGATGCAACTCTTTAGAGAGTGATGAGCTCTGATAAGTCTTAAACTTGTGCATTATTGTCCTGGAACAAGAGTCTTTTGGACCACATTTTTCTTCAATATCACTGTTGAAGTCAACACTAAAGCAATACCTATTGTGCATACTAAATAATGCATTTGAAGTCTGTCAGATCTGTCGTGTTATTACCATGCAAGGCTTGCATTTCTGGTGTTGCAAAACCAGTTTCAACAGGATTATAAGCAAGCTTGGGGCAGCATATAACCACTCCATAAGAGTCTCATCAAGAAGTCAACATTTCTCTAAACCCAGTTGTGTAAGAACCTCTTTAGTGGAGATAAGACCAGGAAATAACCTCTAGATGGGTAATGTAAAAGCTCTTCGCCTCATTCATGCTGGAAAGAGCAGAACGTCTGCTAGAAGAAGTGTGAGAAGGTGTGAACTTCACTCACCTTGTCCAGACAGTTTACTTTTTCCGTGGGATACACAACCTTGTTACATCTGCTGCACAGCGGATTCATGTTCTCCTGCTTAGCTTTCCTTTCTTACAGCAACTGGAAGCCCTTCCACGCCCTAAACGCGCTCTTCTGACGGTTCAGCTGCCCAGCGAACGATAACTAAGACGTAACAGCTCGTCCTACCGACGTTACACTAGCAAACCTAACCTTACGGCTGTAGCTCGAGCGCGGCCACGCACCACCCCCTGTGCACGAGCTTCATGTGGCGGATGGGATGGGCCTTCGTATAATAGGTGGGCGGAGCTTACAAACCCGCCAGAACTGTTTCCAACTACCATATAAGGACTAGAACGGGCACGAGAGCTGAGCTTGTAGTTGCTAAGGCGCTGAAGGGTTTGTTAGCCTAGCTGAGTATGCTAGTTATCAGAAAATATAATATAATATAATAATATAATGTGAACAGTTATCAAAAAATGTCGTTTTAATCATGTTCCACTGAAAATGGAACAGGAATTCGAACTTTATTTGAAGGAAATATAATGTATTCATATATAGTAATATATGTTTAGTACTTTGTTGTTGCCAAGGCAACAAGCCAAAGTCTTCTTACAAAATTCCTAATAAAAGTGAAGAGCAAGCTTCTGTGACACTCCTCAACACAAATACTTCATGATCTTATGTTCACTCTAGTGGAATCTTCCTTAACCTTCCTCAGTAAAGATTTACTATCAGGATTGAGTCCATAGACTGGGATCTACATGTCCAAAGCTTCTGCTTAATTGGAACCACTTTTTTATGGATCTGGATCCCAATCAGCTTATGACCCAGTTGTAGCTTCTTGGCAGAGACTGTCAGATTCTTATTGAAAAACCTCATGTTGCTTCATCTGTGGTTGCAAGTATCCCAACGAGGCTCTCAGGACGGTTGGAGGAAAAAGTCACAACTTCAAAAATGCTGCTGTATAACTTTTTACTGTTTTGTGTTTTCTCATCTCTCACATCTTCCTCTGACGGTTACTCAACAGCCACACTATTAGGCTGAAGAAATAAAACCTGGCTTCAGTGTACATTTAGTTCTTCATAATGTATGTGGGACGGTACAGCTCTGAGATCCCTGATTTGATCGTGTTTGGAGTTTGCATGTTCTACCCATGTCCACATGGGTTTTCTCAGGGGTCTCCGATTTCCTCGCAGATTCCAGACGCATGCTTGTTAGGTTGATTGGTGTTTCCAAAGTGCCACGTGTATGTGTGCCCTATGAATGACTTGTTCCTGTCTTGCGTTCTGTGTTGCACTGGCTTTCCTGTGACCCTGACCAGGATAAGCGGATAAGATAATAAATGAATAATGTTGTATGGTAGACGCAAGAGGATAATTAGGGGCTGGATGGTGGGATCACTCCAAAGGGCTACCCTATTAACTCAATAATTTATTTCGTCCCTTTACCTTTTCTATGTCCTAGTCAGGGACATGGTGGCCTGAACTTCATCCTGGAATTCATATGGAGCAGGTGAACCCTGGTTTGGGGATGCATTTCATGAATCAAGTTTTGGAAGGGGTCATTTGTTGCACAGGGGATGCTCCGGCGCCCGGCCTGTTCTTCCTCAGAAAAAGCTACCGGTAATTGGACGTCTGTGTGAAGCCAGAAGGAAATGGAAGACTCAAACCTCGTCACCTTGGTAGTGGGCTAATTGTTGCAGCACCCAGATGCTCAAAATCATATCGTTAAAGCAGGGCATGGTGGTGCAGTGTTTAGTGCTGCTGCCTCACAGCATTAAGATCCTCGGTTTGATTCCAACATTGGGCTCCACCTGTGTGAAGTCTGCATATCCTCCCCATGTCTGCGTGGGTTTTCTCCAGGTACTCCAGTTTTCTCCCACATTCCAATGAAGTGTGTATTAGGTTAATTGGTGTTTCCAGAAAAATGCCCCTTGTGTGTAAGTGGATGTGCCCTACGATGATCTAGAGTTGTTCCTGCCTTGCACCCTGTGTTGCCAGCTAGGCACCGACTTTCCCACGACTCTGACTAGGGTAAGCGGATGACGAATGAACGAATAAATGTCTTTAAAGCAGTGAAGGTTTCTGCCATGTACTCCAGATTTCAACCCAACCTCAAAAAATGTGCCTCGCTGTTGTTGTAGTGTGATGGACAGCGTCTCGATACATAATCTGCTTCTTCAGCATCCATGTCTTCATAATGTAGTGAGGAAAAGCAAGAGGATGGTATGAGGTGGCTGGAAGGTGGGATCACCCCCTGTATTACAACAGCTACCCTGTGAAGACTTTATAGAACAGAAAAACAGAGCTATTTGGGATCCCTTGATATATATTTTCTGGGTGGGGGGTGGTTGGGACTGCACTATTATAAAGTCATAGTGTGTGATTTGAGACACACCCATGCAATCCTTACATACTAATCATACAATATTATGCAGGATGATTTGGCCTAAAGCCATAATAGCTGTTAAAAGGTAAAGTATGCATTAGAGTGTGTAACTATAAGAGCTTCTGCAAAAGGCTAACTTCTAACAACAAACTGCAGTTATCATTTAAACATGTATTGCTTTGAAATGAATGTAGGTTTATATCTGTCACATGACTGCCCCCAATCGGACAGAGATGAAGTTACAGTTTCAAAAACTCATGCTAAATAGCTACACTTTATACATGGACGCATGAATCAAACAAATAAATTCATATAAACCAAAAATAATCTCATACATTACAAGACTGTGGTTAAGACAGTAGTGAATTTATCTCGGCAGTAATTTAAATAAAACTAGTAAAACCTTGCTATACTAGCAACTAGCATAGCTAAATGGATATAGCTTCGATAGCTAGATAGCTAAACAGTAAAATCGTCACAACGTTAATGTATTATAATGAAATACATACATCCATATAATAAACATATTAAAAAGTATAAAATAGCGTTGGCTAGTCAGACAAACAAGAATTATAAATACCATGTTCTTCCCATGCTAGTACAGCGGGGGTATAGCTCAGTGGTAGAGCATTTGACTGCAGATCAAGAGGTCCCCGGTTCAAATCCGGGTGCCCCCTCATTTTTACCACTTGGATCCCTTTTAATTTAGATTAATTAACAAGTAGGCTAGGCCTACTTAATTTCTTAATGTCAAAGGCTACAACAAATTTGCCAACAATAACCTGTATAATTAGCTTGTGGTAAGGATATAGTCCTTTAAACAGAGAATTATTACAGTATCTGGTGAAGCAGCAGTTTGCTAGTCCAATTTACTATGATGACTATGATCTCATAGGATTGGCAGTATCTTTGGTCAAAAGTACAACCATAAATATACAACTAAAAATTAGCCCTGTCGCCACACCACTCAGAGATCCCTGGTTTGATCCTGACCCTCTAGGCTCCATCTGTGTGGAGTTTGCATGTTGTCCATGTGGGCTTTCTTTGGGTATGCTGGGGTCCTCCCACTTTCTAACCACTTGCATGTTAGGTTAATTGGTGTTTCCAAAGTTCCCTTAGTGTGTGGATGTGCCCACTCTAGGGCTGTTCCTGTCTTGTGCCTTGTGTTGCCAGCTACAGGCTTTTCTTCGACCCTGACTAGGATAAGCAATGAATAAGACAATGAATTAACTTTCTGACCTGTGAAAATTCTCTACATTTTTCTTCATGACTATATATGTCTTCTTTAGAAGACATTAACGTTAGAGTTATGCAAGTATGCGAAAGACAATGAATAATTCGAGAAAAAGGAAGAAGCTCCTTGCTGAAAAAACAACTTTTTCAACAACTGGTTACCAGCCTTAGCTGGTCAGGCTGGTCTTGGCTGGTTTTAGAGGGGTTTTGGACACACAACCAGCTTGTCAGACTGGGAGTACAGCTGTCCAACCAGCCTAACACCAGCTAGTCCAATCTGGAAGACCAGCCATACCAGCCTAAACTATTATTGCTTTAAAAAATAACTAAAACCAGCTTAAGATGGGTTGCTGATTTCAGTTGGCTAAGGCTGGTGTGGTTGGTCTAGAGCTTGCCGGCTCGCTGGATTCCCAGTCTGGCAAGATAATGTGCATCCAAAACCCCTCTCAAACTAATCAAGACCACCCTGACCAGCTAAGGCTGGTAACCATCTAAAACAAACCTGTTTCTTCAGAAGGGCTCTGCAAGAATGGAAGCCTTTTCTGCTAGATTTCAAGGAGCACAGATTGTCTTATGCGTTACCTTAAAGTCAGAATGGTGAGAGGATCATTCAAGCTTGACGAGGAACCACAAAATATCCATAATTCCATGATTCCCATTGTGCCATTCAGACGCTAAAGTTGAAGCAAAATTGTTGGTTTGCACAAATGGAGCCACATGTATGGTTTGAATGTAATGCTCACATTGTTTAGCCTCCTTTGAAGGGACATGTGGTTTCAAGCATTTTTGACTCTGGACTGTAGGCTCCAAATTTCTCGTGTTTACAGAGCAGATGCTGAGTGCAAATGGGAGTTAGTGATACGGTGTCAGAATCTGAAGGTGGTCGCCAGATGAGGGGTGAAAGTTCTGAGGTCATATCCTGGATGTCTCATCTGGACTAAGGCTTTTCGCAACACATCTGTGCATAATGAGACTACCCAGACTATTGGGACCTGGAGGTGTCACTGCTTTCAGATTTGTCATAGAAGGTTTATACAATACAGGAGTGCAACTGATTGCTTCTGCTGTATTCCATGCCAGATACACCATGGATGTGATGGGGTTCTCTAAGCATTGAACATTCAACAATTAAAAAAAAACACAAAGTACACCAAAGCATTGTACCTGTATTTATCAATAACTAAATTATATACAATATAAGCCACATACCTGTAACTGAGACCCAAGCAGCCATCACACTGCTATAAAAATGACTTTCTCTCCTCATTGCTTTTGAGTTTCAGTCATCATGGCACCTATAATGGCCTGTAGATGTTGCTGTTGGCCCACAATGTTAGAATTTACACACTTGGTTGCCAGTTTATTATATACAGCCAGCTCCACAGTTCTTGGCACTCTTAGTAAAAGTGGATAAATGATACTTAGGAAAACATTTTTGTGATTAATCAGCTTAATCTGACACTGAAAACATAACAGAACTCTCGATTAAGGAGAATGAATACATCTTATACAAATAATCATTTTTAAAAACCACATGTGTCACATGCTCTTATGAACACGCTGAATTTGGAACAAGTTCATCTGAGTGTGGAAAAAAGTTTTAAATAATCATTCAAGACTTCTAATGGCACTGGGCATAAATATGAGGAGAAATGAATGTGAAACTGCTTGTCGTACAGTTTTTTGCCCACTTGAACAGTGGAGAACAGCTGGAGAGATGAAAAACTCTCCATGAATCATCATGAACGTTGGCAGAAGAAGGTAGTGGTTTTTGTGTCACCAAATCACCCATTAGAGACTCCTCAATGCCAAACTCTAGAATGACTACCAGAAGAACATTTGTCAAACCATAAAAAGTACTAGCAGTGGGTTCTATGTTTAGATGGCATAGGAAAACACTTTTTTGAAAGCAATGCTTTTGGAGTAAAAAGGACAATCATTAAGCAGACAGAAGCCAATCATAGTTAAGTATGGTGAAGCATCTGTGGAGTTTTGATTCTGTTTGTCCTCCAAGGACGGAACCTTGTTTGGACACCTGTACCTGATTGAAAATGGTCAGGTCCAAGGTCAGTGTAGATTTATTTTATTAACTGTGAAAAATAAAACAATGTGCATTTCCATTAAAGAATTGGGTCAGGGATGAACTCTTGCCTCAAGTGGAGGAGTTTAAGTATCTAATGGTCTTGTTCACAAGTGATGGTAAGATGGAGCAGGAGATCGACAAGATCGGCGAGGGGTCAACGGTGATGCAGACTCTCTACCGGTCTGTTGTGGTGAAGAAAGAGGTAAGACATAAGGCAAGGCTGGTTATTTACCAATCAATCTACGTTCCTACCCTCAAATATGGTCAATATCGCAAATACATGCGGCCAAAATGGGTTCTCTCCTCATGGTGTCTGGACTCTCCCTTAGAGATACGGCGAGAAGCTTGGTTGAGGGACTCAGAGTAGAGCAGCTACTCCTTCACGTCTGTGTTTCAGGCAAGTCCAGCTGGGAGGAGACCCCGGGGAAGTCCCAGGACATGCTGGAGGAATTATATCACTCAGCTGGTCTGGGAACGTCTCTGAATCCCCCTTTTAGAGTTGATGGAGGTGGCTGGGGAGAGGGAGGTCTGGGTCTCTCTACTTAAGTTGCTAGCCCTGCGACCCAAACCCCAGACAAGTGGAAGATAATGTGTGGATGGATGGATGGATGGAAAATAAACATTATTTGAGTTAACTATGATGTATGTTCAAAACTCAATTTCAACTCAGTCCCAAAGCTTAAAAATAATGTACTGTTTTTCTGCAGCGCTTGTCTACAACAGTTTTATTGTATCTACACATTACAAACCTCTTTCAAAGGTCAAATATTGTTTGTATCATGGCTATGTCAAGGGAGTAAAATATTAGACGGTAAATTCTGGAATACTCAGGAACATTCTCAAGAAGAGTGCACATGTTCCCAGTACAAAGAAAAAAAGTGCTTAGTTGTTCTTTCAAGGTACAAAGTTACTGAAATGGTTACATTGAGGTGGGTGTATAGACCTTCAGTTTGGTTTATTGCTTGGGAAAGTGAGTGTAGTTTACCTTTAAAAGTAATTTAAGGTTAATAACTGGCTGATGACTGAACTTGGGGGGACAGTCCCTGTACAGTCCCTCTCTCTCTCTCATTGTATTTGTCAGTTACATTGCTTACAATACTACAAACTTAATAAAAACAAAGTCAAAAACTGAAATCACATCATAACTATTACTACTGAGATATCATTTAAAGTGCAGTCCAGTCCATGCGGCTAATTGTTATTACTTTTTAAGTCTCATTGAACGCATTATAAAACACAAAAGAAGTTTTTCCAGAACAAAACTCTATAAAGTTATATTGTACTTGTACAATAACTGCAGGACTCAATATGTGCCGATTTTGCCACATCGCAAAGACCATAGGAAAAAAAAACAGCATGTGACGTGTTGAAGAAAGATACGGTAAAACCTAGAGGCAGGAAAGCTTGCAAGGTAATCTAGTCTCTGGCGTCATACCCACATGGTGGTCAACCGCCTCTTAATGTCCTTTTTGTATTGGAACTTTTTTTCCACCAGAAAACGGAAATGAAGTTACTCCTTCGTGCAGGAAGTCCTGCCTCCCTAGCATTGCTCCGCCTCAATGAAGCCATCTTTTTCGTGGAAGCCAAGTTCAACCTCGGCGTAGCTGGAATGGCAGCCCTGGTTGCGGAACTTCATGGAGGGCCAATAATTATTGGTACGACGCTGCAAGAACACAAAGGTAATACTTCAGCAATCCTGTTGTATTGACTTGACCAGTAATTCATGTGATGCATTAGTAAAAGGTAAACCCACGCAAAACTTAACCTTGCCATGGAAAATTTGAATTATGAGGAAAAAGCACTCTTCAGTGACCCACTTAGGTCTATATTTAACTGAAGTATTAAATTAGCTGAAGTATGTCCACACAAGTGAGCATATTTCAACGGAAGGGTCACAAGGGACACTTTTTAAATTTCTCCCAATTTCGTATGGCCACTGAATGCATTATCCCCTCCAAAGGAGGAAGGCCATGCACCAACCTCCATTTGTTAGATTTCGGTCCTTTCTGTTCTTTCCTTTCCTTTCTTTCCTATCATTTTTCATAATATGAGGTTAAATGTCAGTTTTTTATGAATTATGCTTCACCCTCTGTCAGTCTGACAGATTAATCTGGGTTTAGGAGAAACTAGGAGACGTCAACCTTCCTGAAAGTGTGATGCAGGCAGGATTTATGGTTTCAAGGGAAATCTGTAAAGCCATAATAAGCAATGATATTCTAGAGAATTGTGTGCTTCCTACTTTGTGACTACAGTTTGAGGAATATCCCCCTTTCCAGCACTAACAAGATCCAAAAACTAAGTTTTAGTGTTGAACTTTCTGAGTTCTGATGCCAAATCCCATCTAACACATGATGAATTGGAATACCAACCAGGTCTAGTTATGACCCAGCCTGACGTCTTTAATATTGTTAGGGGAAAATGAAAGGGAGTTTTTTCCAAAACAGGAGATTCTAACATCTGCAAAGATGGAATAAACTCCATATTGAATTGGACTGTTCAACAAGAACATATGGATTTAATGTATTCATAATTTAATACAGCTTTTTGTTTGAATATAAGACCTGCAAGATCTCCAAGTGTCACTACAAATTACATTTTTGGAAAATCCCGTTGCAGTTTCGGGATATAGCACATTGGAATATTAGATCATTACTTTGCAAAGCTGAGATTTATATTGCTGTGATGGTAAGTACCAAAACATTGGAATGGGTGATGACAGTATGGAAATAGGATCACATATTGGGATGTTACTTATACACGGTGTAAAAAATCAGGGTTGCACAGGGAGTGAAATACTTTGCAGGTCTATATGAGACCCTGGATTTGCCCAGATGTGATTTGTATAGCCATTAGATTTACCTGCATGAGGTAGAATGGTGGTGCGACAGTTGGGTGAGTGTTTATGTAGTAGACAGCCAGCAGGGTCAGAAGGACCAGCAGGACCAGAGCCGCCACCACACCTGCAATAATTGCGGTGTGTTCTGGAGGTTCCTCCTCGTCTGGAGAACCCAGCGGGAAATCTGGCAATGATTAAAGTCAAGTGTTAGTCATCTATATATATCAAAAGCTCTTGGACACTTTTTAGCCTGCCAAAGCATGAACGATTAAGCAGAGCACATTCAAGCGGTCATCCAAACTGCAGAGGCTTGTAGATATCAATGTAGCAAAATGATAGCTGAAGTGGTGAACTGACAACAGGGCAGTGATTGCATTCAAATATTGATTTAATGATGCCAATATGTAACTGAATGGAGGTTTAAATTGAAAACAAAAGCAACCTGTATTTACTTACTGGATCAAACATGAACTAGTGATATGGTTCAGCACAAATGCTATACTACAACATGACAGGTAAAACAGGCATTCATTATCACTTAAATACCAGGAAATGCTAGAAGCACCAACACGGTGGCCGACTCACCATTGTCATGGTGGTGAAAGAGGAGTTTGGTGTCGTCTGCGGAGATAGCGTGTTGCATGGAGAGATGGCAGAACACAGACGCAAGAGCAATTTTAGCAAAAGCCCATGCAAAATGCATTCAACAGACACCAGACGAGCATATTAAAAGTATAGTCAAGAGATTTGGATGAAAGTTAGCCCATCCAGACAAATATCTCTTCAGTGTTTCCTTGGAGATTAAGAACCCTGCCCTGGTTCTACACTGAGAGAAGGTGGTCATAAATTTACTATAGCAGTATGATATCCAAACCATTGGGAGCCAAAGTTTGCACGCTCTCTTATTTTTA
>JAVSBU010000022.1:5451215-5462167 GCA_033118015.1 Loricariichthys derbyi
TATATATATAACATTTACACACTATGCATATATATAGTTTAGCTAATACTGGTCTGATAATACTTGTTAATCCCTGTGATATAAACGAATCAGGTAAGCGCTGATTAGCGACCGTTTGATCAACATCTGTTCGCTTTAATGACTAAGGTCTTAACAATTATAAAAAATATAATACAAAATCAAAAATCTGTCTTTTAACTTTATTCCAGCTGTAAACAGCCAGCAAAATAAAAATGATAAAATAGCCTGTGTTTTACTGATATAAATACTATTTATATAATACTTTGGTGTTTTGTTTGCAATTTTAAAATGTCATTAATTTTTTATAAATAGGAATGAATTTTAGGTGTCACACCTATTTCACCTACATATACCTAGAAGTGCCAAGTGCCGGTCATATGACCGCTGTGACTTCCTACTAGTACTACCACACTAGATTTACCTACTTACCATCTTTTAAAGGTAATATTGCATTGCTTGTTGTGGAAATTACTGTTGACTCATTCCCTCTTGGTTGTGTGCAGCCAGTGAGGTATGTTTATTCATGTTTACACTCCATCGCTTATATTTTGGTTCTACAATGCGTCTTCTAGTGAGGTACACAGGACTGTGTGGAGGTGAAATATAATTATGATATATAACTGAGTACAGAGCTAGACTAACCCTCAGTGACAGGGTTGCCTGGCCGAGCTACAGGAGACAGTGTAGATGCTGGAACTGATGTGCTGTATGGGCTCATGGAGCTGTCTACATCTTCCTGAGTATAATCTTCACACGTGTCTTCCTTTGCCTGGCATAAGCAGACAGGGAGAGAATCTATTACTGATTGCGTTCATTATAAGTGTGCATTTATTGATTTGTATGTAGCTGATCGATTGTGGTACCTCCTCTGAGCAGCTGTAGTCCAGCCATTCTTGCCTGTGCCTGTCTATCCCGTCCGAACACCTAAAACAGTACAGAGAGTGAAATGAAAATGCTGTTCAGTGCTAGACAGATGTGGGCAACATCAGTAATGCGCCTTTTACCTCTGTAGGATGTTGCACCAGCCGCAGCCTGAAGTTATGTTGGAGTGGAGACACTGGTCACAACTGCTGTGTTGGAGGCAAGCTTGGGTTCACCAACATGAAAGATACAAAGGGGATACTTTAACAGAAGATGCAGTTTAAATGTCATTTGAATGTAAGAGTTAAGGCTGTACCGCATGCTTACTAGGTAAAGGGCTGAACACGAACGCAGAACGATTGACGATCTCAGCGACATCGACCTCTACGCGATTGTACTCGTAGATTGTCCTCCTCCTCGCTTCTGCGTGTGTATCAATAAAACAGAATTACCACAAGTATTTATGAGATTACAAATTTTATGTAAAGTCACTCAACTCTGAGACTAACCTGGGGATTGTGGTGAAGAAATGAAAGCCATGAAAGCATCTGACAGTCCAACCTTCACTGGGTGCTCGGTGGAGTTGATCTTCGCTACAGGTACAGGTACCTGACATCAGACATTAGCATAGACATTAGCACCAATGTGTGTTACCAAAACTAACCTTTATACGAGTTTTATTATACTAAAATGCATAGTCAAACAGCCAAGAAATGTGGGGGCAAACTGACTGGCCCCTCAGGAATCTTTGGCAAGGCAGAAACACAAAATCAGAAAGCCAGGAATTCACCAAGCAAAGAACTCTAAGCAAACATCAATTGGGGAGAAACACTAACCAGAAACCAGAAACCTGTAACCAACAGATCTATACTCCCTTTACACCTGGTGTGTTTAAAGTGGTAGTAATGTCAAGCTCCTGCAGATGGCGATCCAGGATAATTGGGCTACAAATACCTGTGAGGTGTGCTATTTGATTCATAGATTGAGTATAGGTGGTACAGTGCAGGAAAAGTCTTGTTCAAAATGTGGAAAGTGGGCCGAAAAGCAGATGTTAATAATTATTAAAAAGGAGCGATTGCATTTGGGCTTGTCAAAGGCCATAGTGTGAAGGAAGTAGATGAAGTATGAATCTACCAGCAGTGGTAAATATCCCAGTCTACAGGAAATCCTCTTCAGAATGTGTATTATACATTGTTAGGTATGTTTCAGTCATTTTTGTCCGAGGAGTATACCTCACCAGTGGCGGAGTACGAACCAGAGTAGCTCATTACTGTGAACTAGCACTATACCAACTGTGACGCTCTGGTTTGAATCCCGTGACTGTTTGTGGTTATGCTTCCTGGTTGGTGTTTCCCCAGTTTCTGGTTTGGGGATGCCTTCATGTGGTTTCCATTTAGCGTTTTCCCAGCTTTATTGATTCGGGTTTGCCCTGTCGTTCCACTACAGACTCAGGGCCAGGTTGATCATGGGATTCCCACATTGCACTATGTTTGGTGTCTGGTGTGCCTCACTGGCTTTGGTACAAAATATTGCTTCAAAAGACCCTTAAATGACAATAATATTAAGTGATAAACAGTTTATTAACATTATAGAAGAATAATTGAGGCAGTGTGAATGATGCTCATCTGATGGTGTGACTTATTTGTAAAATAAAGAAGGACGCCAACACTGTCTTGGCTCCCTGACTATATTTGCCATAAGGGGGAAATAATATCTATTCAAATTTTGGCTTGAACTCCAACTTTAAGAATCTGTTATATGTTTGTTTCCAGTAACCAAAGTGTTACTGAATTTGTTTCAAGTTCATGTTTCAAACCATTTCACAATCTCATGTCTTGTTCAACATGCTGTGGGAAGGTACATATGCAATGCAGCAGTGCTGGACTTGGGGTATGTGAGTGTGCTTAGGACAAAATTTAAAGGAGAACCGGTCATAGGTTGGCTAGGCTTGGATCTCGCTCTGGAACATTCCAGCTTTAGTGTGAATTCCTGATACAGTGCCCTAAAATAGTGCTGGCAAATTTTTCTGAGTGTTTCTTGGCTTTGTGAGACCTTGTTTCTGAGCTATTTTTTATTTCAGCCATTCTGATACCCAACAGAACTCACATCTCTGTAGGCAAAGACGATGGTCCCGTTTTCATGAAGTGCTGCCTGAAAGGTGAAGGCTCCCTCTGCCTCCCTTCCCTGGAGCCTCACACTATCCCATTGGACTATAAACACCTTACCTGAGAAAAAAAGCATTAAAAGTCAGATAAGAAGTCTGAGTCCCTCACAGACAGTACTGTACAAAAGGCCACTATTAGTTCTTTTAGCAATGGTATAATAACCATACATAATATATTGTCAACAACTGGACCCTAAATTTTAAACCTTGGATCTGTCACTGCATAATACTCTGAGTTTCATTCCAATATTTGCATATCTTAGCCTTTTCACCCTGCTCCCATTCCAAAAAACATTGGTGATTAATCTTCACACTGTGGAAGGGTCAGTTTGGTATCCTGAGGAAGCTTGCCACTATAAAAGCCCGTAAAAAGCTTTTTTAACTACCATACACACATGTGTCCTGTATTTACTGCATTCCAATATTTGGTTCTATTCCAGTAAAGAGACTGATAAATGTTTATATATGGTTGTTATATCACTGCTAAAACAATGGTACAATATATCTAATCTAAGGGTGGCCTAAGACTTTTGCATAGTACTGTAGTTGCAATAGACACTTAAATATTACATATATATCTATTTTACCACTTTTGCTGAGAAATTCAATGCTAATAATTTAAGCAGTCAGCAAATTTGGCTGCAGATCAGGTGAATTCCCAGGAACATTGGAAATTACCAGCATGACATACATGCAACCCAGTGTATTACTGGGAAAAACTTTTCATGAGAAAACAGGAGAAGCTTAATGTCTAATATTAACTGGAGAAATATCTACATATTCATAACATTTAGGAATTAAGGAGATTTTTGCCACATGCTCCTTTAAGGATTTGGGTTCAAACGCCAAGCTGGGCTTGCAATGTGAGCTCTGGACCTGGACAAGCGCTAAATTCCAATGAACCTGATGACCTTCTGCTCCACAGTCCAGCCCCCCAAAGGTATAGAGGCAAGCTTAAGCATTAAGGGCTTATTTATTAAGACTCACCATTATCCAGATAGCACACGGTAGAGTTCCTGGAGAAGCTGGGGTCAAAGTTGGCCATGAGGGGTGCAATGTACTGGGTGGCCGTCAGCATGCGATGTGTAATCTCACCGGTGAATATGAACCCTAAAAGTGACAAGAGTGAGAGCAATTCGATTTAGTGTTTAGCAAAGCGAAAGAACTGAGTAGAAGTACTTTATTATTGTAGAACTATCTCACTGGTTATATCCTCAGGGCAGTCAAATTGTTTTGGAGTAGCAGGGGGGCATGCCAAAGTAGCAGGCACTTTATCATAAGTTATGACTGACAGCTAGCTGGAAATAAATGAATTACGCTACTTAAATTAAAAAGTAGACGGCGCAAAGTGGTGGAGTAGGTGGAAAATGCGCCTGACGCCAGCATAATTTGAAAGCCCTGTATCCCACTGTGGTACAAACCTCTCAATAATACGAAAATAATTATAAAAGTTAATTAGTGGAGCAGGGAGTGGATCTGAGAAGCACAATGCTGCAGCCAGACAGATTTATGGTCACTTTTCCCATCAGTGAACAGCAGAAGAGAATGAATCTTTAATTAACAAAGGCTTCTTCATTAGTGTGCCATTTTTCTTGGGCTAATTTAAGAAGTAGCTATGGGGAGGCCATTAGAAAGTTTCTTTAGGTTGTGTGTGGCTCTGGAAACCAAAAAGCCACTCTTTCCATGCAGACATTCTTGAAGAGGTGTCTTCACGTCTGGTGGCTTTTAGAACAGGGTTCAGAGTGACCTGGTATAGAGGACAGGCTCCAAGCTACAGGGTATGCATGTCCTACCTCCAGTTGCTATGGTGATTTGCCGCACTTGGTGTCCATAGAAGGGGAAGTCAAAGGAGAGAGCCACCCTCTGGATAAAGAGAGAGGGAGAGGGTTAGGGAAACAGGAAAGACAGGAGCAGACATTAATGGCCAATAAAGTCTTATTCATAAGTCTAATGACGTGCACACATGAATGTTTTTACAGAGCTACATTTTTTTTAGCTTGACACTGGTGAAAGTGGGCGCACGTTTCTTACCGCAGCCTGCCGGTGTGTGTTGGACAGGATGCCGTGGACTCTGACTTGAGCCTGCTGGGCTGAATTCAGGTCCACCCAGAGCTCCGGACTTTGTTTGTCACCAGGGCCAAAGCTACGCTGTGAATAATACTTCTTTGAGTCTTCCTGTAAAAGAGGTGATGCAAGACAAAATTAAATGCGGGTGGGTCAGTGTTTATGCTCTATGATGGATTGGTGCCCTGCCTAGGGATGTACTCTAGCTGGGCAACAGCTTTCCTGCGACCATGACCAGGATAAAGTGGATGAGAAAACAAATTTACTTTTTATGGCCAGGTTTGTGAGAGTCCAGCGCTGATCCCAAAGAGCACAGTTCACAGATGTTAGAAGTCTTCAATGGGTTATCAGTTCCTCAAACATCTAGGAGGGGTTGTTGTTGCTGTACAAAGGAATGATCTCCTAACAGGCTTCTTCTCCCTCACACCCAGCCAGTTGTGCCTATATTTGATACCTGACCTGGCATGCCTTGTTTTGAAGATGGGTCACAACCGTGGTGAGCTAGCAGGAAACTGCTGTGAGTGCCTAAGGTATCTTGTTTTATCATGGTCATTGTCACAGGGGGGGTATGGAGCCTGTCCTGGAATTTCCTAGACAGGATTTCCTAACCAGTCCTCACCCAGGTTCTTAGGAAATTGGATCTAATCATTTGCACTTGTTTATTGGTCCTCTTCGTTCGTATTTTAGGCCCTAAATCACAAGGAAGAGATGAATAAGGCAAATTAAAGGAGACTGAAAAAGGAATGGGGAGGCTTACACCATGATGTACTGAAGTGTTTTATTGTATAAACAACCTACAGCCCAAGAACACTGTTAGTACAAGAAGGATAGAAATGTGATAGCCATAAAAAAAGAACAAAGTCACGGAACAGTGGGAAACTTTGCCATTCAGACCACTGGGGAAGCGCCAGTACAAAGAATGAGTTTTTCTTCCTGTTCTCTTGAGTAGTGGATGAAGTTGAGCCTTGTTTGGGGCTTGAAAAGTATGAGGTGAGGTGTGATCTAGTGCCTTCGCCTTCAGGCATGATGTGGTTGTCCATTTTTATTAAAGTGAAAGGAGACCATGGGAAGATCTGCCTGGAGAATAGTTTGGCCGTAACCAGAAAAACCAGAAACTGTTGAGTCCTCCTGATTCTAAGGGGATACAGGGGTCAGGTTAGTTACATGAGTACAATAAAAGTGTTTCGTGTGCAGATCGCCAGCGTGATATTAATGTGCTCTGTGGCTGAAGGTGACAGAGAGGGATGGAAGCAGCATGGTCGAGGTATGGGTAGCTATGGAAAGTGGAGCAGTTAAAAGCAGCACACATCCAACTGCAGCAGTGCTCCAGATAACCGACTACGACCCAGATTATCTGATTCTCTCGTCCTAGAATGCTTTCTGTTTCTGGGGGAAGCCTTCAGTTCCAGCAAGCCATTCTCAACCAAAGGGTTCCTAGTTCACGGCACGCTCCTGCATAAGTCATTGTTTTATAAGTTAACTTTTAAACGATTCGGAAAGTAACCACAAAATAACAGCGATAGGACAGCTGTTTGGGTGAGGATATTTTAAAATTGATACACAGCTAACACACACAGGCATGCTGAGGCCCTCATGCTAAAACCTCTGCTGGCAGGGCTACAGACAAATCTGGTTTGGATTTGTTTTAAAGAGTGGGAAGCGTAACACAGTTTACTGAAATTATCTGTACGTGGCTGTTAGGAGACACAGAAATGCAGAGGAGCGTTCAAACAGACCCACACATCAGAGGGTGATGTGAGGTCTCTTTGTCCTCCACCCACTTGGAAACGTAGAGGCCGTTCCATCCCGTCAATGCACGCTCTCCACACAAAGCAGCAACCTCTCACAGTTCTAACCACACACGTTTTGCACCTCATTAATCCAAACGGAACTTAACCTTTAACTTTAGGGGGAGACTAGCCCAACAGAATTTCCAAATCCTTTGATCGGAATGTGTAAGCAGAGATCCTGAAGCTTGGGTAGCCATGTTAGCAGTAAAGGAAGGGTTAATGTATGAGTAATAAATGATCTGGACAGGCAAGGGAAAAAGTGAAAGAATGAAGGAAGCGAGATAAAAAGAGACAAGCAGAGAACAGAGGAGCAGAACAATGAAGAGACAAGATGAGAAAAGACTAGAGCTGGAGGGAAGAAATTAGAAGAAAAGAGAAGAGTACGTAAGATCAAACAAGAATGGAAGAGAAGACAAGAGAGGAAAGCAGAGAAGAAATGAAAAGAAGCTCGGCAAGGGCAAATTATCCGTGACCCAAATTATTCAATCTCGGTTACACCATCAGGAACGAAATGTGCACTCTGACTTTACCAAACGAAGGGTAAAAGTAAGAAAAAATGAGAGGAATAAGAGAGGAAAAGAAATATACAGTACGTGAAAGATCAACTGAAGAGACAAGAGAAGAAACTCACCACCACTTTTGTCAGGGTGTCGATGGCGAGGCCTGTGTTTGCCACCTGGGTTGTCCTGTTCTGTGAACTTCTACTCGACTCCTCGTCTCTTCTGACTCTCTTTAGATCCCACTGTGCTGATCGTCCGTGAACTGGACCTGAGTACAACATGCCCTTAGCAACCACCTTTTAAACCTTAAAATCTTGAGACTTTAAACTGGAAAGTCTAATGTAGAACTAGATGTTCTTTTGGCTAAATCAAATCACAACAGCCATACAATCTCTAGAGACAATGATTTCACCTGCTTCCCTTTCCAAAAAAGTGTTTTCTTCCTGATTAATCTTCTTCAGATTGTAGAAGGATCAACTTGGCATCCTGTTACACTAAATACTTGCCACTATATACTATATAAGGTTTTTTTATTGGTTTAATATTGCATACAAATGTCCAGTATTTTAATAAAGGCACTACGCGATAATCACACATGGTCGTTACACTACTGCTAAAATAGCAGCATATCCAGTCTAATGGTGGCCTAAGACTTTTGCACAGTACTGTAAGCCATTCGTGTGAACTGATGGCTAGAAAAAGTCGCATAAATCAATTCCATGCTTGGGTGCTGAACAACAAGAAGTCCATTATTGCATGTGCAAAAGAACAAAATACCAAATCGAGCCTTTTTATGGAGATAAGATTTGCTCTGTATCTCTGGAACCTGTCAGCTATCCATGATTAATGTGAGAGTACCACACAGAGGACATTCACAGATTTGGTTGTTTTTGCAGCTATTACTGACTCCTCTGTGAATAAAGAGCGATCAGCATGATCCACACGCACAGTAATGTAAGACAACATCAATTTCTTTCTGACAGCACCTGCCATAATCATCTTCGTCTCCTCCATCTTTGTAGCCTGCACACCACATTTCTCCCTTCACTTCTCTTATTTGGTCTGTGTTTACAGTTCTTGCTAAACTGTTGTCATGGTAGGTAATTAGTCTCAAATGTTGGTTTTTACTCCTGCTATTACAATTCTCTGTGTTTTTGCAGAGTACTACAGGTTCTGAGGTCTGCAACTACCAACCTGGGTTTTCTTCTATTCTTTCTCTTCTAATAGTAGTTCCATATAAGAATAATGATTTAATGCTTATGGGCTGATTGATATTTGTTTAGTTTTTACAGGGAGGGTTATCTAGCCTTTCCCCAATCCGCTTCCATTCAATCCAGGCATTGAGGACCAGCTGTTAAGGCAGGTGGCAGAGCTGAGGGGAGCCAAACCCCGGCACATGGGCTTTGCAGTTCCCAGTAGCTGGCTCTTACCACTGAGCCATCACAACTCCCAACAGGATATACCATCTTAATCTCAGTCTTTAGTGATGTGTGCATTCCTGACGTTCCAGAGGGAATCTAATTCTGGTCTAGTTCTGCCATACTCTGAAGGAAATCACAGTCTTTTTTACTAATTTACAAACTTCCAGTAAATGGTATCAAATTTAAGTTCAAATGATTGTTTAGCCTTTATTAAACAATAGGACTGTAAGAAGGAGGCTGTTTTAAGGGTTTAAACAGCCTCACTCGTTGGATTTTTATGGCAGCCGCGCTGCGTTTAGCGGGCTTTTATTGCCACCTAGCGGCACGGCGCTGATGCACGCCAAATTGGAATCAGGTGCATTTGAGCAGTTATAAGGCAGAAGCAGCTGCTGGAGCTTCGAGCTGGCAGTGAGGTGTTTATGCCCTTCACGGAGGGGGGGGGTCACATGCCACTCATGCACCAAGCCTGGCTTCTGCCAGCTGAGTGGCGTGCACAGCGGAGCTATAAGGCACACATATTTAATCTGGGTGTTCTTTGTGTTGCAGATCCTGTGAATCCGGACTGAGACACGTCCCTATGCTTATCAGAGGGAGATAGGGACAGAGGTACCACCTGCCTTTCGTAGAGGGTAGGCGGCGTACGAGCAGGAGCTCGGAGGTAATGTCAGGACCTGTAGACAGTGTAGGGAAATGGGAATTCCCTCTGGTGTCGTAAGCGCCCCCAAGGCACTCCCTGGGATACACTGTCTGTTTGTGTGGGTATGGCCAGAGTGGTAGGTACCACCGGCAGGGAGTACAGGAGATGCTCCCCGAGGAGGACCACACCGGTGATATGAGGTCTGAGGTGTGGACCAGTCCGGCGCTGGCCACACGTAATCTGGAAACTCCAGCAGTGGTTACCTATAGGGTTGGTGTGCCATTAAGCCTGGGGCCTTGTCCTGGATCCTGTCCTTTTCCATTCTTCGAGTAGTTCGGCAGGGCCTGCCGACGACCAAGGGACATGTGCTCGAAGTCCAGTGCGCCCTAGCTTCCGCCGATCCTGGAGGTCAGCCAGCTTGGCTGTTTTGGTTTGTTGGTCTTTGGTTCTTGGTTATTCTTGTGTTTATATAATAAATATATCTTGATTTTATACTGTCCTGCATTTGGGTCTTCATTTATATGTTTAAATCCCCCATTTGTGACAAGGACATTGATTCAGAGAAGCTTTACAGTACTGTGAGTCTTAGTCTTAGATCACCATTAGATTAGATATGCCAATGTTTTAGCATTGGTATAATAACCATACAGAATTATTTCTCAGTCTCTTAGAACACAATCAGAAAATATAGGAAATTTGTATACAGCATTAAAAATTACTTCTACAGGCTACAGTGACAATATTTAGTGTGACCTCCCCTTACACTTGAGCAATAGCAACATTTGGCTGCTTCATCAGGATGACCATTCTACAGTCCAAAGAAGGTTGATCAGGAATTTTTTCACTTTTTCTGAAATGGAGCAGAGTGAAAAAGCCAAGATATGCTTAAACTCACAAAACTTGGAATGAAGATCAGTGGAAAAGTGCATTATGTGTTGACAAATCCAAGTTTGAAACTTTTATGTTCACTTGTCAGCAATTT
This sequence comes from Loricariichthys derbyi, assembly GCA_033118015.1. Taxonomy (NCBI): domain Eukaryota; kingdom Metazoa; phylum Chordata; class Actinopteri; order Siluriformes; family Loricariidae; genus Loricariichthys; species Loricariichthys derbyi. The sequence goes on from JAVSBU010000022.1 coordinate 5,461,656, forward strand.
ACATTGACATTCATGGCAGACATCCTTATCCAGTGCAATGTAACGAGGAAGCTGTCTCTGTGGTGTTTAGAGACAGTCTTCCTCGTGTTCGGCGGCCGTGCCGCATTGAGTAAGTACTTAGCGCCATCTGGTGGCGCGGCACTGTAGCACGTCCTAATTAGATCCACCTGTTAGAAGGACTATAAATTGGATGTAGCAGATCTGGAGCCTCGAGCTGGCATTGTGGCTTTACGCGCTTCACGAGGGATCGCGCGCCACTCGAGCTCCAGATGTGTCTGCTGTGGCATCCTATGGTGAAGCTAGAGATGTACAGTGGTTAATCTGATATGTTTCTCTGTTTCAGTATTGTGGCTGTTCTGACTGAGGCACGTCCCACTCCCCTATGGTGTGTGTCAGGAAAGAAGGTACCACCTGCCCTTCGTAGAGGGTAGGTGGGGTACGGGCTGGAGCCTGGAGGTACAGTACAGGCCAAAAGTTTGGATACACCTCATTCAATGCATTTTCTTTATTTT
>JAVSBU010000022.1:5471878-5489808 GCA_033118015.1 Loricariichthys derbyi
TGCTCACGGAGAGTCATTGTCTGGGCCTGTCCCTGCACTGCACTCTGCCGGACCTCGCTAGTGCTCCCCTTCGTCCCAGTGGTTGGCCGGTTCGGGACATTCGACCGTAAAACCGGTGTCCACGTAGGTGGGGTCGGTCGGACCGGTCCGCCGGCTGTAAAATTGGGTCCACTTCACCTTGGACGTGTCCTAGACTGTCCCCCACATGTCCTAGCCTCGTCGGCCTCTGGGGGTTTGTCTTTTGTTTTATTTTTGGGCTTTATTTGCTACTTTGTTTTCAGTCCTTTTTGGTTTCCTTCTTTACGTTAAATAAAGCCTACCCTTATTCATGAAGCTGTCTGCGTATGGGTCCTCTGTTTACACTTCGTCCCCAATTTCATGACAGTACATAGCCAACATTGGACGTAATGTTGTTCAACCCCAGTCCATTCTAACCCCTTTGCACTTGCTAGTTGGAAAGCAGAAATTTGGAAATGCATAGTGACACCGACAGACATTACACAGCGTGTCCAGTACACAGCATGGCTTAAGAAGAAAGAAATTCTTCTTCTGTTCTGACCTTGGCTAAGCAATTCCTAACATAAAAGCCACAATGAGATGTCCAACAAAACTGATCCCAGATCAACATGAATCATGGAGTGCACCAAATGGATAAACCAAATTAAACCTGGGCATGCTCTGTGCTATCATCACGGCTGCACAATGTGGGCTTGTTCTCACCATTACACCAAGCCGACACAGTGTGTGGGAAGAGTTATTGGAGTATTTCTAGATCTAAATAAGCTTATTAAAACAGTTTAAGAGTTTTGGTTTGAATCTTGTTAAAGGGGTCGTAACCTTCAACCACAACAAGTCTAAACAACAAAGGATAAAATTTAGTGCTAATGAACTGCACATTGAATCACAGGCTTTCTGACACAGTAGTTCTGATATTCTGCACCTCGACCTATGAATGTATTTGTCTAGAAAGCGTCAACTCCCAGGTGCATCAGACTCAGTTTAGTTGGATTATCTGTCGGTGCTGCATATTTACACCATGGCATGTGTTGCAAACCTGAAACAGCTGCATAAATCATTGTGGTCTAAACAAATCTGACTTATTTCAGAACTTCTAGGAAATTCTTCCATCACTCTGGTCCCAGTTGTTGATAAAATGCTTAAGATGGATTATTTTACAAGGTGAAGAAGGATCATCTGCTGCTTATTATCTAAGGATTTCTCAGTTTGGTTTTGTCAAAACCTTATCAGAGCGCGATGAGGAATTATAGAATAAACTACAATGAGAAATCTAAGTGGTGTCTGCTCACAGTGTTCTACATCCACCTGGCACTGATGGAGGGAATTTTTCCAATCAATCCAGGAATCCTGCTTGTCCTACTGTTATTAGAAACAGTCCTGGAGAAAAAGTTGTGAAAAAAAACAGAGAGACATCACAGCTTTTTAGACAAATGGAAAAAGTTATGTAAGTGTGACATGGAGGAAGAAGGTGCAGACGAGCGCAGATGTAAAAGTAAATAGAACTTTAATAATGACACGCTACAGCCAAAACACACAGAGCAGAAGGGCAAATCCAGAGTCAGAGTAATATGACAAGTGTCGGGTCAAACCAGAGCAGTAGCAGTCAGATAGACAAGGGCAAGGCAAATATTGAAGTCGAGGTAACGGGAGCAAGAAGTCAAAACCAGTAATCGTAATAGCACTAATGAAATGCTTGGTAGAGGCACAAGAATTGGCGCAAAGAAGCTCAGTATGTACTGAGCTTAAATAACCCACCTGGTCAGAAAACAGGTGTGATCTGGTCCAATCAGTGTACGAGCTACTCTGCGTCACGTTGTCCCCTGGACATGCCGGGATTCGTAGTTCGCAGAAGCGACCGAGGAAGGGTTGGTGCCCGGCGTGACAGTAAGTGTGACGAAGATATAAATCTCACAAATAACTTTTGCAATTTCTGAGACCAAGATGCATGAGACTAATTATACGTGTGTCTACAATTAATGAGGTTAATTATAACATGACAAATAGCTCACAAACCGAGGTGCCCACATCATTTGGTTCTGTGTTCCCAGAGTGTCCGTCTCGCCAGGGCCTCATGCGTCTCCTCGAAATAAGGGCTGGGTCTGTGCGTCATGATGCATGATACAGGCCAGGGAACTCTGACACAAATAACAAAGAGCTTACTATGTGCACCGTTGATGGATTCTGGGTGCTTGCTTATTACGCCATCTAATACAATTGCCTTTTTTGAACACCAGCGGGCCAGTCATACTCACAGACTCCCCTTTTTAGTGAGACTTCTCTTAATTTCTTCTACTTGCAGATTAATTGATTGTTTTATCTGCTTATCCTGGTCAGGGTCGAGAGAAAGCCGATGCCTAGCCGATGACACAGGGCGCAAGGCAGGATCAATTCTAGAGAGGGCGCCAATCCATCATAGGTCACTCATACACACTCAGGCCACTTTAGAAACACCAATTAACCTAACACACATCTACAGAATTTGGGAGGAAACCGAAGTATCTAGAGTAAACCCACATGAATACTGGGAGAACATGCAAACTTCACACAGATGGAGCCCAATGCTGGGATAAAACCGGGATCTCAATGAGGTGGCAGTGTTTAAGGACTACACCATTTCTGTTAATTGAAGGGGACTACCTTTTAATTTAAAAATATATACAAAAGATGTGTCAGTTTACATTTTTTAGACTTCAGAAACGAAACATCTTTTATCGAATCTGAAATTAAGAATCGTAAGAAAATCAAATCATAAGCAGCAAATTGAATCATAAGCAGCGTTAGTGTTATTCCTCTCGTACTTCCAGTCAGTAATCAATGTAAACATGACTATCTATAAAAAGATAAAAGCGGACACAGATAATATCCAGAATTTTCAGCACAGACTTGTGAGATCTTTTTTCAAAGAGATCTCTCACAACACATGGATTAAATAATTCTTCTTAAGGTACAGACTATGCAAAGCCAGACATTCAGGCTTACCGCTTCTTGAGAAATGCGTTTCTGATGTTAAAAGTTAGAAGAGAGTGCTTTCACTACTCCCCAAAACAGCGTGCAAAAGTTTCCATCACACAGCTGTTGTTGATGCTCAATGAAGGACGTTTTTCTGTAATGTGACACCAGCACTGACACAGACAGATCATTATAAAAGAGTATAGAAACATATGAATTGACCAAAAAGAATTTATAAGCTTACTAACAAAAGCCTGTTAAAAAAGGATTTTTTTTGCACCACAATCATGATCCAGCTGTTGTTTACGATCGCTAATATGTCTGTGTAATCCCATTGTAAACTCTTGTACTTTATGGCCTCGGGACAGAAAGCCAACGCAAGAGCCGAGGAGCAAAACATCCGGCAAATAGCAGAACACAGCTTTAAAGTGCTGATGGTCACTAACAAATGCTGTGGGTGGAAGCCAGATTGTAATAGCCTAGTTAAGGTGCTGGACTATGGACCACCTCTGTCAAGCTGCAATTGCTGGGTCCTTGAGCAAGACCCTGCTATGATTGTGTTATAAGTCACTCTGGGTAAGGGCATCTGGTAAATACCATAAATGTAATGATACTGTGTTGCAATGTATGTTTTAACTTTAAAATAGTGAGTGTTCATGCTGCAACTGAGAATCTGAAAAGGGTGTAAAGATGGGATCTCCAACATAGAGATTGTAAAGACACCATTCCTCAAAGAAACATGGGCCCTTAAGCATGTTAACCTACACTTGCTGGGATCGTAACTTAGAAAAATACGTCACAATTAATACGTGAAGTTTGGTCTTTAATGAAACTACATTCATCCATTAGCACACAGAGAAACAAATCCACACCACACACTCCCTGCTCATCAGCACAATGGACTCCAGCTGTTTTACAATGGAGTTATTTGCACTCTGCTAATGTAAGGCTAACTGCAGTGTTATCTATGCAATTCGCTCAACGCCTAATTAAATGTTCTGCGTTGGCATCTGAAAGTAGGCTTTATAAACACAGTTACTCACTACAACCCTGCACTTTTTAAGGCATTATTAATGCAGCATGCTTAGCAATGGCTACCTAATAAACAAACAAGCTGGGAGATTTGTCAGAGAAGATGAGTAGAGTAGACAAGACACCCATTTAGCTCCTTTCCCATAAGCACTTAACACTGATTAAATGTCTTATAGTGTGACACCAGTACTGGAGTATCCAAATAAACAGGCTGAGTTGGACGACTCCCCGTTGACTGCATCTGTTTGTTTGGGTGAACGTGTCGTCAGAATTTTGCGCTCAGGTCTTAATTGACGTGACACGTTGTTTAGTGCTCTGTACCGTCTGACAGTTTGATGAATTAGTTTCGAAGCGAGAAATAAATGACTTCATGTGTAACTCCAACAACATCATCTTTCATAAGCAGTGCTGTTTTCCACTGACGCTGAAGCTATGAAGCAATTGTTTGTGGCACCTCTTTTCCATTATGTATCACGTGCAAAAGTGTTGGCACCCAGCGACAAATGATGTTTTAGTCAATTTTTATACTATCATGTATTTTTATAACCTTTGGTGAAAGCTTAAATTTAGCATCTACAGCACAGGTTAAACAGCTAGGAGATAAAGTTAGAGAGGCCAGACTGAGATGGTTCGGACATGTCCAGAGGAGGGACAGTGCATATTGGTAGAAAGATGTTAGAAATGCAGTTGCCAGGAAAAAGACCAAAGACGAGATATATGGATGCAGTTAGAGAGGACATGGAAGTAGTTGGTGGGAGGACAGAGGATGCAGAGGACAGAGTGAGATGGAGGAGGACGACTCGCTGTGGGGACCCATGAAAAGGGAAAAGCCCAAAGAAGAAGAAGAAAAATCCAATTCAGGGGTGTGAGAACAGCACAGGGCATAAGGCAGGAGCCAACACCAAACGCATCATGGTGCCATTGCAGGGGACATATCCACACTATCCTGGTCTGAATGTCCAATTGAAATAATAACCCTAATTCTAACTACAGTAACCTAATCTAGATATTTGAACTCATTTGGTTTTGCAAAAGAAAGGTGCACAAGGTAAGAAATGTCAGAAATGTCTTTCTATTCTTGTAGGGACATCTAGTCCTCACAATGATATATAAACCTCACACACCTGTTTGTCAGGCTATCTTTGTGAGGATTTTCCATTGATATGAATGACAATAAAGGATTAGCGTAGGAAATTAATGTTACACCTACACCCTAACCTTAAAAAACCTAAAGCAAATATTTTAGCTCTCAACAATTAAAGATGGCAAAAAATAGCAAAACAGTCCTCACAAGTTAAAATTCCCAACGTTTTCTATCATTGTAAGACATTTAATCCTCACACATAAAGCAAGACAAGGACACACACTAGTCTTTATAGCTTATTTTAATTCTCATTATCAGTTCAGATATCACTGATTGATAAGAGCGTTTAATTGGCCCCTAATGAGATGGGAGACGATCAGATAACCCTGTGTACGGAGGGTGAGACGCTTAATAATTACAAATAATAACAGGATACTTAGCACTCTCTCAAATCCACAGTAAAGTGAACATACTTTTGGGATTTCACTCTAACAGGCCTAAAATGTAATTTCAGCTGCCAGCAACAGCAAACTCAACGTGTGAGGCTTCAACCGTGAAATGAAACGGCATTCAGGCAGAGGCACACATGCAATACACACCGGCTGCTTATCAGCACAATGGATTCCAACTGTTTTACAACAGCTTAATCTACGAGTTATTTGGAGGTTGCTAATGTAATGCTAACTGCGGTGTTAGCTGAGTGATTCGCCACCTGCTGTGTCGAGCGACACCTGATTAAATTTAGCCTGTAGGTTTGAGAAAGAGCGCGAGTACGTTACCGTGGGACAAAGCTAAGCTCTTATGGAGTACTGAGTGCTGTTTGCCTAAATGCAGATTTGTGCTACAGGGTAGTCAAACGCATATAATGACCGAAAACGTGTAATGTTGCACTTTTTATGCATATAAGAAATGTAAACGCTAAAAAAAAAGTTAAATCACATTGTTAAAGACAAATTCTAAATTCACAAGAACCTAACACAAGACACACGGTGGCCACTTAAGCACTTAGTTGACCTGAAAAAAAAATCTGCTACAGATGGGGAGAACATGCAAATCCTACACAGTCCAAGAATATTAAGTACATATAAGTGTGTTAAAATGTTCATTCAGTAAAGGTCCTTTCTGTCATGTTTTAATGTTTCTTGCTGGTCAGGGACTCGGGGGGTCTGAAAATGGGTCTGGGTGTTAGCAATCCTTGACCAGAACCAGGTAAATGTTCATTGACCTCCCATTTCCTGAAAAATAGCCAGTCGAGTCTGCAAAACTTTCTCCACCATATGTATACCTGATATACAGTACTGTGCAAAAGTCTTAGGTCACCCTTAGATTTGTTATTTTAGCAATGCTATAATGACTATAGATAACATATTGATAAGTGGACCCAAAGACTTGAATAATTCATAACATAATCTTCTTTTCCAGTAATCTTTGTGAGCTTTAGCATGTCTTAACCTTTTCATCGTGGTCCCCTTCTGAAAAAAGTAGTTTCTTGGCTGCCCTTCCAAAAAAGGCCATTTATGATTAAGCTTCTAAATACTGCATATATAAATGTCCTGTATATTTGTTGTATTCTGTTGTACTATTATTATTATGTAATTAACAGGATTAATAGGTTTAATGTAGGTGACCTGTAGGCCATTTAATAGGATGATGCAGTGATTATAATTCTCACTCACTGTCAGAGAAAACTACTTCTGTGTGACACCATTACTCCTCAGCCATGCTTATTGGGTAATTCTGCATGAACATTAACAGTGACTGTTAAGCATGTTCTCCAAATAACTTTTTTCTTCCCTATCGTTATTAATTTACAGAATATCCAATATACCCATGAAAAGCCCCTAAGGATCCAAACACCAAATAGAACATGTGTATTCTATGAATTTTTCAAGGAATCAACAAGACAAATGAATCTTTCACCACTGTGTCTTTGGCGTAGGTCAAAATGTCTGCTGCCTGTTCGCTGCAAAATCTGAGCGTCTCCAGCCTGATTCACTCCATCGTCTCACCCTCATTATCAGCTGAGCCATCGTTAATTGATAAGAGATAATTGGCTCCTAATGAGATAGTGGCAGACAATCAGCACAGACATCATCTGCGTACACATGGAGACACAATGCTCCTGCTTTTCACCATAATGACCCACTTTAACTGGGGAGATCTTATCCACTCACTGGTGTTAAAGTGTCATTAGGGTCTGTCACCTCGACCTTAAGTCATGTCTATTGGATGGACCCAGTGCTCCAAAGGTCTTTTCTGGATGCATGGAGTTGGACATCTATTAATTATATTAATTAAAGTCACAGAAGTCTTTAATACAGGACAATGAGAGACAAAACAGCAAATCGTAAAAAACATGCTGTGCTTTTTGGTTTCCATACAGGCTGCCAGCAGCCTGATTTATTTTGGCCAGAATGAAAGCAAAAGAAAAGCCAAAGAAAGCAAAGGTCACTGCACATCATGTGTGAGATAAAGTCTGGGATGCTAATGTAAGAGGTTCGTCACGATGTTGGAATTCCGAAGTGCAGTTAAAAGACTTGGATCATAAGAGGTTATAAGAGGGCTTGCAACGACTTTGAGGTCTTCTTCGGCAGCTTTTAGATGGTCTGTTGGGATGATGAAATTTAATCTATTATATAAATAGATTTTGGTAAACTAGCAACTAGGGATCACTAGCCAGTGTATCTTTTGTGCCGGTCCCAAGCCCGGGTAAATGGTGAGGGTTGTGTCAGGAAGGGCATCCGACATAAAACACTCTGCCAAAACGAACATGTGAGTTCAGCTAACTGACATCATACCGGATCGGTTGAGGCCCGGGTTAACAACGACCACCAAATTGTGCAGTTAGTCGAAGACCATGAGGAGGGAAACGAATCAGGAGACAGAAAAAAAGGAGGAAAGTCAAGAGCGTAGGACTGAAGGTGGCAATACTAAATGTGGGGACAATGATAGGTAAATGTAGAGAAGCACGGAGGAGGCAGAGGACAGAGTGAGATGGAGGAGGATGACTCATTGTGGGGACCCCTGAAAAGCCCAAAGAAGAAGAAAATATAAATTGATTTTGGTCAAGCAGGAATAAATCATTACAGCTATTTGACAAACCTGTGCACAGTCCTCCAGTGTCAATATCAGTATGGGCAATCAGTGCTTCCACCGCAGACTGCTGACTATATTTACTGCAATCTCCAGGGCAGTCTGTGCAAAGCGCTTCCGCAAATCACACCCAGCATGGGGCTGAGAGGTCTATGTGGGGGTCTGTGTAAGGGTGGAGCAAGACCATTTGTTTAGAGGCAGGGGGCTGAGGTCAACCGCAACGAGTCCTGGATTTCTCTCCACGCTCCAGCTTTCTGCAGTCTGTTTGTCTTCGGTTCAGGGCCTCACCCTGCATGTGTGCCTAGCCATTGTCGGAGCCTGCCGTCTGTCTGTCCATTAGCCCAGACGACCCTCCCCACACCTTTCACCATCACAGCTGATAAACTCGACACACTTACCTAAACACAGGGGGGTTGAGGGGTGGTGCAGGCAATTTTGCTAATCCTGTAACTACTAACTGTCTCCTCCTATCTAGAGCTCTGTATACAGAAGTGTTGCTGCATCTGCCTATAAAAGGTGGGTGAGAGATGCCATCCTGCAGAGAGTCTCACAAACAGGGCTGGTCTCACAGTAACTGTTCAAGCTCACCAAGGAACCGTCAACCATGAGGACGTCAGCAAGATTCCTGCACGTCCTCTGCGTGTGTATGTACATGGCAGCTGTTCAGGCACGGATCTGGGCCTGGATGCTTTCGCTGCCCCACAGTCCACCAGAGGAGGGACCTCTGGGTCTGAGAGACAGAGAGACCGAGACGCCGCTCAACAATGACAAGGGTGATGCGGTGAGTTGATGCCTTTTCTACATAACTGAACGGAACTGATCTGTGACACACTTTGCATTAAAAAACCTAGACAATTTAAACAAAGGTGTTTGTCATTTCAAAAGTCTAGATAGATATATGAATAATCACTTTCACTGGGGTTGCACTGTATTGTAAGTTGCTCTGGATAAGGGTGCTTGCTAAATGTTGTGACACATTTTGTTGATTTTCTAACTAAATTGTAATTCACACATCTCTAACACCTTTCTAAAATCCAGAGGCCTTGCAAAAACAAGTGGATCATTGAAACTTTTACACAACGCAATTTTAATGTGTTTGTTCACTGCGGTGACTGTATTAAATCAAATTTAAATAAAATAAATAAATAAATAATAAAAATAAATAAAATAAAATAAATAAAATCTTATTTAAAAATATTATAAAACTTGTTCAGATGCACAAGGCCATCTTTGTAGGTTTATCACGGAAGTTTAATACAAGAAACATAAGCTGCACATTATTTTACACATTTTAAACTACAATCAGCTTATGGAGTGCATGTTATTAGCATCGTTAGCTCGCTAGCCACATTTCCTTAGAAGCATGTCAATAATTTGCTTGCATCTTCTCTTAGGTGGCTTGTGAACACGATCGTGCCTGCAGAAAGGGCTTCACATGTGACCGCCATTTTGGCCTGTGTGTCCCCCTGAGAGTGGAGGGGAAGCTTTGTCGGCGAAACGCGCAGTGCGTGCGAGGACTCAGCTGCATGTTCGGCAAATGCATCCGCACCATCCCAGAAGGGCAGGAGGGTAAGGGCCGCGTTATTAACTAGCACGAAACGCTTAGCGTTTAGCCTGTGCTTAGGATCTAAACGTGGCCTTGTGGTTTCAGGTGCCAGGTGTAAAGTAGACAAAGACTGTGGAGCGTCGATGTGCTGCGCTCGTCACCATGGTGAGAGAGTTTGTAAGCGTCGGCTGGAGCTCGGCGAGAGTTGCTACGTTCCAGAAGGAGGATTAGCGTTCAGTATTAACCAGATATGCCCGTGTGACGAGGGTCTGCTCTGTCGTGGAAATGGACAACCACATAAAAGAGAGTGAGTTCTATATTTTAATGCTAACCCAAACATATTGCTGATGATCCCACAAAACTAAGCTAACATCACTTTTTCTTTCACAGGACAGAATTTGCCTACCATCCTGCATCAACTAGTTGGACCTGCCAAGTTCAAAGAGCTTAAGAGACCACTCTTTTTTTCTTGTTTCATGTTTTAACCCTGCCTATCCTGGTCATGGCTGTGGGGATTCTGGACCTATCCCTGGAATTCACAGGGTGGACATGTTGGGGTTCAGGCCATTGTATGTCTGGGTAGCTGTTCCTCCAGTGGGGGATGATTCTCCATCTAGGCTCAACTCCCTCAGACACAGCCAATCGGGCGTCCACTGGTGATGGGCTAGCAAGTTCAACCACAAGCTTAATTTATTTAAATGTTGTATATATACTGTACATATGATTAAAATCTTTATTCTTCTAATCTTTCGTTACAATTTTTATATGTATATATATATTCACAAATAAAATATTTCATAAAGCACCGAATAACCCATGTCCTCTTGCTTGACATATTACACATTTTATTATTTCTCAAATATAATTACATTTATTAATACTCATTATCTTATCCGCTTATCCTGGTCAGGGTTGCGGGAACACCAGTGACTAGCTGGGAACACAGGGCACAAGGCAGGAACAACCCTCCTAGGGCACACACACTCACATTCATACACACACTCACACACTTTGGAAACACCAATTAACTTAACATATCTTTGGATGTGGAAGGAAACTGGAGTACCCGGAGAAAACCCACATGGAAACAGGGAGAACATGCAAAAGCCTCACAGATGGAGCCCAGGATCAAACCAGAGATCTCAACCCTTAGATGTCAGGGTTAACTAGTACACCACCATGCCACCCTTTATTAATAGAAATATTATTAACATTAATTTCATTGTTTTATTTTGTTCAAAATGATATTGCTCAAATTTTAAATATGATTTTAAAATACATTAAACGACAGAAGTCGTCACTGAGGCTCCTTCAGAATAATGAATCCTACAAGCATCATCATATGGTGAACATGTTAAACAAAATTAAACTTAAAAGCATCATAACCACCCGAGAAGCAGAAATACTTTTATTTTGAAATTGTCGGTCGCTTCACGCCACCTTTCAAAACCAACCCGTTCCGGTTTTGCCTCAAATGCGGTGTTATTGTAAGTGAAATCATTAACAATGTCGACTGCGATGAATTTCGGGACAAAGTCGTTCAAGCCTCGACCTCCTGATAAAGGAGCTTTCCCCTTAGACCATTTCGGTAACTTTTAAAAATGTGTTACTTGTTTTAGCTCAATTTAGAAAGTCTGCATTTAGCTAGGTGCTAATTTTATTATAGTTCGACTGAAAGATTATACTGTGTCCTACATAGTACGCTAGTATATACTACAGTATGTAATACATATATCCTGTGTATAATCTGTACTTTATACTGCAAATATATAGAATATACTGCTGCAGGTTATAGAGTCATATGTGTATTATATGTAGCACTAGTAAATACTACAGTATGTAATACACATTCTGTGTATAATCTATACTGTATGCTATAAGTACAAAGTAAACTGCTGCAGGTTATAGAGTCATATGTATATTATATACTGCACTATACAGTACACTAGTGTATATACTACAGTATGTAACACATGTCCTGTGTATGATCTATACTATAAATACACAGAATATACTGTTGCATGTTATAGAGTCATATGTATATTATATACTGCACTAGTACATGCAATACTATACAATGCACTAAATACTGTATGTACTATAAACTGTCCTAGTGCATATTGTGTATTTCACACTACCTTGTGTAAACTGTATAGTCAGTACACAGCACACTTTGTTGACATTCCTAATGAAACGACTGAATGGATGAACGAACACAATAGTGAATCATCTGGACAGGCCAGCCAGATGTTTTGCACGGGTCGTGTCTCTTAATTTATATCAATGCACACGTTTGTTTGCAGGTGAGTGCAAAGCATTCAAAGAAAACTTCATGCGCTGCCTCAGAGACAACAACTTTGACAACTCGCTGTGCCGAATGCAGTCCAAAGAGTATCTAGAGTGCAGGATGGACAGGTGTGTCATCTGATATTAATTCTAGGTAGAAATGCCAGCATGTGTGTGTTTGTTCATTGCTTTATCATTTTTCTTCAGGCAGCTGATGGCTAAGGAGCCTCTAGAGAAGCTTGGCTTCAAGGATCTTGGACACGAAGCCAGTGATGACAGCAAAGGCATAAAAACATAATTCAGAAAAACCTGTATATTGTTATTACTACTCATCTTTTAAATCTGTATATTTGAAGTGTGAATTTCATTTTAATGTGTGTGTAAATTGCTCTATAAAGAAATGTAATATATTTTTGTGGGTTACATACATTTTTGGTTGTCAACTTGTTTTTTGCACATGTTCACTGGATATTTCATAGTAAAATATTTCTTTTTTGTGGTCAGGACCATTAGGTCTTTAACGCCGCCTGTATGTGTGTATCATGATCATGATGCCTGACCTGACCGGAGAGTCAAACCCATCTGAGCGTCCTATTATATCACTTATTAGATTATTATATGTCACCTTCAGTTTGCTTCCCTCTTTGAGGGTCGTGGTGTCAACAAGATGGAACGGTTAGTCCATACTTCTGTATCCCCAAACACAGATTGCAAACATCCCTAGGTGAACCCTGGATGGTCCCAATCCAATTGTGAGATATCCATGATATCCGGGTGAGTACCCAGAGAAAACCCATGCGGACACGGGGAGAACTTGCAAACTCCACACAGGCGGAGATAAGGATCTCAGAGCTGTGAGGAGGCGGCAGTGTCAACCACTTCACCATGGTACAGCCTCAGGATTGTTATTTTTATTTTTGGAAATAAAGAGAACCTGTTTTATAAGGGCTTTTTGAATAATTTGATAGGATTTTAGTATATTTATGTTTTACATTTACTAGAGTGGGTGGTGCAGTGGTTAACACTCCCACCTCTGAGATCTCCGGTTTGATCCTGACCGTGGACTCCACCTATGTGGAGTTTGTATGTTCTCCTTGTGTCCGTGTGGGTTCTCTCCAGGTACTAAGTTTTCCTCACGTGTTCCAAAGGCATGCATGGTAGGTTAATTGGTGTTTCCGAAGTGCCCTTAGTGTATGAGTGTATGAATTGCCACCCTGTCTAGGGTTGTTCCTGACTTGTGCCCTGTGTCCCTGGCTAGACACTGGTTCTCCCAAGACTACGAAGAGGATAAGACAATAAATGAATAATTTAACAGAGTGGGTGAAAGAAAACTACAGACACCATTTACCACTATGTTGCATCAGTCAAGGGAAAGATCTCTATTACGTACATGTATGTTATACTTAGAATTAATGGCTTTTTGCTGAAAAATATTTATACAGATACAGAATGTGGTCCTGAGCGGTGCAGTGCTTAGCATTGCTGCCCCACATCTCCGAGATCTCTGTTCAATCCTGAACCTAGGCTCTACCTGTGTGGACTTTGCATGTTCTCCCTTTGGCTGAGTGGGTTTTCTCTGGTTTCCTCACACATTCCAAAGACAGACCTGTTGGTTAATTGATGTTCCAAAGTGTCCTTATTGTGTTTATATGTGCCCTATGATGGATTGGCACCTTGTCTAGGGTTGTTCCTGCCCTGGCCCCTGTGACACTGGCTCTCCTGTGACTTCACTAAAATAAGTGGATAAGACAGTTAGGAAGAATGTGCCTTTTTGAAATCCATGAAGCTTTTTTTGTCTATTTTTTACATAACAGACCAGCACAAAGTACTGATAGGTTACAGGTTTGGTTGTTAATTTTAAACCAATGTACACTTAGTGGTACCTTCACATAGCTAGCAATATTATACAGCTTTTATGGTAAATTAGCCTAAATTTATTCCATATACTGTTAGCTGGCTTTTGTTGACTTAATAACTGTTAACAATTACTAATAAAGTACAGACTTAGCTGTATAAATAAGCTTGTTTTGAGATAAATTTCAGTGAAACAGTTGAGTAAAGTTTTGAAAATTGAACGAAAGGAAGAGAAACCTAGCATACCTGACAAACAGGACACGTTCCATGACTGAAAACAAACAATTACGGTAAAAGATACAAAAACTATTAATTTTTGCCTGTAAATATCAGCGAGAAATGATTAAAAATGGTGACGCATTTTGAGTAGCACGAACATGAGTAACAACTACCACTCGTACGAGGACTAGTGCTCGTGGTAGCGTGGCCGAGCGGTCTAAGGCGCTGGATTAAGGCTCCAGTCTCTTCGGGGGCGTGGGTTCGAATCCCACCGCTGCCAAGAACATTTTAAAGTTTTTTTCATTGAAGGCAAATGTATTTCTACAGCGCTTTTTACAACGGAGAATTGTCTCAGAGCAGCATCACAACTTATATGTTATTCCCAATTTAAGCAACAGCGACAAGGAAAAACTCCCTAAATGTTAATAGGAAGAAACCTTGTCCAAAAGGGACCCATCCTCCTTGGGCTTAAATGTATATGTAACAACCAGTAGGTTTACAGAAATAGCCTCAAATAAACATATTATATTATCACTGAGTGAGGCTTTCCATTGAATTTTGTACACTAAAATATCTGTGACCAAAAACAACCAAATGCTTCTCTCCACTTGAGACAAGTCTTTTATTTTGAAATGTGCGTGTCTGGTTTGGTGCCTGGCTTCACCCTGTCTGATACAGGACTCTGTCTCCCTGCAGTTATGTGACTGCCTTTAGCTGTATTTGTGCATTTCCCCTTGGCAGCCGGTCTCTTATTTGGCAGCACTAGATGTGTGTCTGTATGTAACTCCATAATGTTACAACATTTGACCTCCAAAATGAACAGACCAGTAGAGGAAGGAAACAGTTGTACTTTAACACTTATCCTGACTGTTTGCTCTGCTGCTATTGGTGGGACTTTTCAGTATGGCTACAACCTGGCCATAGTTAATGCTCCCACTACATACATCCAGAAGTTCATTAATGAGACATGTATGGAGAGGTATGGAACTGCTCTGGACTCCAACCAGGTAGTGTTGATCTGGACCATCATTGTTTCTGCCTTTTCCCTTGGAGGACTATTGGGATCACTGCTGGCTGGACCATTGGCGATCCGGTTTGGACGTAGGCAATCCCTTCTGCTGAATAACTGTTTTCTTTTGGTTAGCACAATCCTGACCCTGAGCAGTCGCACGGCCAGATCTTTCGAACTGATCATCCTTGCTCGTCTGCTTGTAGGAATTAATGCTGGGGTGAGCATGAATGTACAGCCTATGTACTTTGGGGAGAGTGCCCCTAAGGCTTTAAGGGGTGCTGTTGCCTTTTCCTCTGCTGTTTTCACTGCAATGGGAATCTTCCTGGGCCAGGTGACTGGTTTGACCAAACTCTTGGGGAGCGAGGCTCTCTGGCCGTACCTTCTATCCAGCAATGCTATTCCTGGCCTACTGCAGTTACTAACTTTGCCCTGGTTCCCAGAGAGTCCCCGCTACTTGCTCATTGACAGAGGGGATAGAGAAGCCTGCAGTCATGCCCTTAGACGCCTGAGGGGCTGTAATTTGTCCGAATCAGAAATGGAGGAGATGTTGGAGGAGCAGAAAGCAATTGGTGACTCTAGAGCTAAATCATTGTGGGAACTGCTGTCTGACCGCAGTCTTCGTCAACAGCTGTGTATCGTCATGGCAGCTAGCAGTGCAATGATGTTATGCGGAAACGATTCCATCTACTTCTACGCTTCGTACATCTTCCAGGAGGCAGGAATTCCTATGGATAAGATTCAGTATGCTTCCATCGGTACGGGCGCTTGTGAATTCACTGCATCCATAGTGTCCAACTTGCTGATTGAAAGACTTGGACGTCGTTGGCTCCTTGTTGGTGGATATGTGCTCATGGCTTGCTGGGCACTGGTCTTCACCATGTCCCTCTCTCTAGGGAGCAAAGTGCCTGGCATGCCTTACCTGAGCATGGTATGTGTCTTTGCTTACATCCTGAGCTTTGGCATGGGTCCTGCGGGGGTGACTGGGATACTTCCCACAGAGCTCTTCAACCAGATAGCACGACCTGCAGCTTACATGATGGCTGGCTCCATGATGTGGATTAACCTGTTCCTGGTCGGTATGGTCTTCCCTTTTATAGTCAGCAGTCTGGGTCAGTATTGCTTTCTTCCATTCTGTGGAGTCTGTGTGATCTCGTCCATTTTCATAGGATTTACTTTACCTGAGACTAAAGGGAAGACAATGGCAGAAATCACTGCAGAGTTTGAAAAAGGTAATAAAAAGTCCTTATCTAACGGAGCACTGGCCAGTTTACAGCTACATGATATGCGGCACATCACAGATCTGACCTCAAATGACGTAGTGACTGATAAGGTCACTGATTGCAACAACCAATTTAGGAATATTCATCCCTGTGATGGACTGGAACCAAATGCAAGTACATGCTTGCTTGCACCCTTATCCACTTAATCCTGGACAGGCAGGAACAGTCTATCACAGTTCGATCACTCAGGCCACTTTAGCATAATTAGTTAACCTTTGGAGGATACCAGAAGATTTGGGGGTAAACCCACAGGGAGGACACTCCTCAGAGACCACTCCATCTGGGATTGAACCCCAGGACCTTCTCTCTGTGAGGCCACGGTGCTACTTACTGACCCATTGTCTCACTTCATTCTGTCTAACCTTTTGCAAAATAGTTCTGGGTGAATATGGTAATTTCCTGTGTTGGACCCTTTATTAGAAATGCACTATATAGACCTTAAAATCTTGTTTGAGCATATTCATATATAATCTGAGGACTGATATTCTAGGTGTGAATACTTTACACCACAGTTTCAACCCTTCAGGTAGCATGCATTGTGTCACTCTCTGTAAATGGATATTATTTATTTTAAATGTGCACAAAACAAACTTCTTAACTGTAAACTATGAAAACCAAAAGGTGACGTGCAATGTTAAGCTGGACATTTTTGCTTTGACAATTTTGTACCTGTCAGATAGAACTGCATCATTTGCACCTCTCCAGTAGATGGCAGTGTATCGCACTTTCTCAATGTCTAAGCATGGCTGAAAAAAGCAATCATGATCCTTCTGTGCTAATCACAATGTCTTATTTGCACTTTGCTACCAAAGGCAGTTTAGCCTTAATCTTGAACTACATGATAAAGTGTTGCCTTCAAATAAAGCCAGAGATATTAAGCGTGCTTTCTATTTTGGTGTTTGTTCTGGGAGATGACTGTACATGGAGTCTGGACCCCAAATGAGCGGCCAAGGGTGACATGAGAGTGGAGATGAAAAAATCCTGAAGATGCATAAGGGAGAAATCAGTCTGGTTGAACTCATATCCTGTAATAAATATCCTCTGTCATCTTGTCCATTTCCATTGGTTTTACTTTACCAGAGACTAAAGGGGAGTTGGTGGTAGAAATCACTGTAGACTTTGAAAAGGATAATACAAAGTCCTTATCTACTGGAGCACCAGCCAGTTTACAGCTACAGGAGATTTGGCTAGTCACAGATCTGACCTCAAATGACCCAGTGATTGATAAGGTGATCGTCTTATGTCATAAGGAAGTGATCATGTCGTGGATGATCACCTGAGTGTTTAGCAACTTTCCATCTGGAGGTTGGTTAACATGAGGTGACACAGGCCAAATTCCCTTAGTCATTTATCAACATGGGCAACATTACAGAAACACACAAGACATTTCATCTTCGGCCACCTGCTTTTGTTCTACTCATCTGGCTGAGAGCTGGTGGGACTCTGGTGCTTATTCTCAGAGAACTCACAGCCTTAAAGGTCCCCTCCAGTGCTCATATCTACTTAAGCTGAATGGATAGAGTCGAGTAAATAGTGTTGAATACCGCTGAACGTTTT
>JAVSBU010000022.1:5598813-5613580 GCA_033118015.1 Loricariichthys derbyi
TTCACCTTGGGCGTGTCCTAGACTGATCCCACGTGTCCTAGCCTCGTTGGCCTCTGGGGGTTTCCCTTTTGTTTTGCATTTGGGGCTTTATTTGATACTTTGTTTTTTTGTGGTTTTTTGGTTCCCTTATTTTGTGTTTAAATAAAGCCTACCCTTATTCATGAAGCTGTCTGCGTTTGGGTCCTCTGTTTACACCTCGCCCCCAACCTCATAACAGTCACACTACGATTTTTACCAATTTGTGTTCCCCACACGAGATGAATCCTCTTTATCCGCGACCAAAGTAGCTTCCTTATTTTCCCCGCGTCACTACAGTATGAATCTTTTTTCTACAGCACGTGACGTCACGTCTTCGGCAGTATTAGGTAATTTCCGTGACAACTGAAACTCTATAACTCTAGGTAATGATTTTGAGCGTGATTTACCGAATGGTAGGTTAAACAAAAACAAATCGGCAAAACGTTCAGCGGCATTCAACACTATTTACTCCACTCTGCCCATTCAGCGTAAGGAGATATGAGCAGTAAATGGTACCTTTAATAGAAAGGGGAGTAAACTCAGGATAATAAGGAGACGAGCCAGTACTGTAGCAGTAGCAGGAGAATGGTCACAAAAGTGTGTCCCAACACCCTACGAATCAACAGGCAAGCATCTAATAATTCCATGAACCAGTAGAATAAGCAGGTCACAATCCCAGGAACTAATGGAATAAGCATCTGTATATCCCATGAACCCATGGGGAAGCATCTCACAATCTCACAAACCAGTGGACAAACACCTCAAGATCACATGTACCAATGAGATACAGCTCTTAGTATTCCATGAATGAACAGTCAAACATCTCAATATCCAGTGAACTAATTGAATAAGCATCTCATTACCCCTTTAAACAAAGAGCAAGCATCTCAAGATCACATGAACCCACAGGCAAGCATCTTGAGATAATAATAACATCACATGAACTTACAAACATCTTGAGATCACATGAACCAATGGGGAAGATCCCATGAATTAATAGAAAAAGCATCTCAATAACTTACAGTATAAACCAACAGGCAAGCATCTTGAGATCATATGAAACAACAGGATAAGCACCACAACACCCCATGATGCAACGGACAAAGATCTCAATATCATATAAATGGGCAAGCATCTCAAGATCATATGAACCAAAGGGATAAGGATCCTAACATCCCATGACCCAACGGGCAAGAATATCCAGGCTTGGTGAATGAATCGTCTCAAGACTTGGTCTTGAGACCACATGAATGAAAGCATCTCAAGACCACAGGAACCAACGGTCAAGCGTCTCAAGACTTTGTGAACGAATGAAATATAGATGGGCAAATGTCAAGCATTTCGATACCAAATAAACCAATGAGAAATCATCTGGACACCCCATAAACCAACAGCCTCTCTCGTGGGATCTTGGCGGCCGTGCCGCCGTTTGTGGGTGCTGTATCACGCCCTAAATTAGAATCACCTGTACTTGATTATAAAAAGGCTGAGGCAGCCGTTGGAGCTCTGAGCTGGCATTTTGGTGTCTTCGCCCTGCACGAGGGGATCACGCCACTCGGGCTCCTCAACTGGCTTCTGCTTCTTGAGTGGCGTGTACAGCGGGGCTAGTTGGCGCACTAAATAATCCTGTGTTCTTGTCTTCCAGATCTTGTCATTGGACCGAGGCACGTCCCCTGTTGAAGACTCAGAGGGAGTTAGGGTCAACAGTACCTCCTGCCCTTGGTAGAGGGTAGGAGGAGTATGGGTTGGAGCCCAGAGGTATCCTAGGTCATGTAGAGTAGGGACATGGGAATTCCCTCTGCTGTCATGAGCCCTCACCAAGGCACTCCCTGGGAACCACTGTCAGTCTGAGGGGGTACGGCCGTAGGTGGTAAGTACCACCAGTTTGGAGTACAGGAGATGCTCCCCGGTGCGGACCATGCCAGCGATAAGAGGACCACAGGGATGGACCAGTCCGGTGCTGGCCCCTGGCAGTGGTTACCTATAGGGTTGGCGTGTCGGTAGGCTTGGGGCCTTGGCCTACTCCTGTCCTGCTCCAGCCTCCGGGGATGTGTCCTCACGGTCCAGTGCGCCCTAGTCTCCGCCGATCCCTGGGGGTCAGCCGGCATGACTGTTTTGGTTGGCTTTGTTATTGGTTCTGGGTTTTTGCTTGTGTTCTTTAAATAAATATACTGTTTGTTTTATGCTGTCTGCACATGGGTCTTTATTTCTGTTAAAATCCCCCACTAGTGACAGTCTTGCACAAGGACCCAGCAATGGCAGCTTAGCAGAGGTGGGATTTGAACCTTCTGGTCCATATTCCAGCACCTTTACCACTAGGCTTCCACAGTACCCCTTGTTGAGATTCCATAAACCAACACACAATCATTTGAGACCCTGTCAAATCCCCGTGAACCAACAGGTTAATAATCTCAAACCCATGTGAGCCAACAAGTTACTGGTCATGTATAGGAAACAGGAGGTATTTTGTTTTTTTTCTCAAAAACATCTGAAAGGAAAGAGAACAAAAACGTGCACACAGGTTACCAGCCAGAATTTTTCTGCCTTTTGTTAATACTGTTATGTACAATATATATTTGAGCAACATCGCCTGAGCAAGCCACTCACCCAAAGGCAGTGCTTCTCTAATGTTAACATAATTAATTAGCTAAGCTAACGTGTCATCTAAGAGGTAAAACAGGTGATTAGTGATACTGACTTGCCACATTATTCTGCAATGGTGAGGTACCACTGTTCCAGGCTGGTCCATGGCCTTTTGCCTTCAGTTTCTCAGTAACTTGGCTAAAGTAAATTCAGGCCGACTGTATATGCCTGCAGAAGTATACTGTTTATTTAAAGTCCTCTGGCGCTGAGTTATGGCTCTTAATGATTACTTAGATGCCCCATTGCAGGGCTATTGTAGTGCCCGTGCCTCTAAACAGGCTCGCTCTTGTTTATTTGAATTTTCCATTTTATATTGCCACGTGTCATTCTCCTGTTTACAGCTTACGCCCGGTGATTGATCATTTCCTTCAGATGTTCTCCTACTGAGGGCATGTTCGACTCACACTGTGGTCATGGGTGAAAAAATGTCAGGACCAAGCGAGAAATTAAGTCCTCTTCTTTTCTGCCCTTATAAATTAATGAAACCATAAAATGTTGGTGAACCTGCATGCTTGAGGTGGGGTAATTATTATTGAAGAACCTTTCCTGCATCTTGTATCTCCAAAATCAATCATTCTTAGTACTACAAGAGATCAGTCTTTAAGATCCCCTCAATGCTCAGGGCCCCTGACCTGAGAAGCCTCTGCCAACCTGAGAGGCTCTTGCTTCTCATGTTCATGAATAACAGCAAAAGTTCAAAGACAATTATCTCATCTTGGATCAGTGGCTCCTCTAAGCTCTGGTTGCTAACGTTAGATGCTTTGAGGTCATTCCCTAAGACGAAATGCTGAAATCATGCAGAAGGAGGATTCATCTGAATTCTAGGTGTTCATTTAGCTTGAGAACTTTGATTTCTCATCTCGGCTATGACTAAGCAGTGGCACCACTGACCTGAAATGGGTCTTTGGTGTTCTAGGGACTTGGAAACTTGCCTTTATTAGGTAGGTTCATCCTTGTATTTGTACATTGTGTCAGAGAAGCTGCTTCAGATTTCTACACCGTGCTGTAAGGGAAATGTCTTATATCAGTAGTTCTTATCCTTTATAAGGAGATAGGAAGGTGAAAGTTGATGAACGATCATCAGAATTCGTTATCTTCGAGGTTTCATGGACCACAGGTTAAGATTAAGATAGTTAACCTAACCCTAACCCATAAAACATAACATTGAATACTTTGTACTATAAAGAGCAGCAATCAGTAAAACTGAATCAATATCTGGGACAACCATGCTTTGCTCTTCCATGCTCTGGTTGCTAAGTCCCAGTGATCCTGAGAGTTGGAATTGGGTCTGTGTTTGTCATGTGACCAGACTGGGGGTGCCCCACATTACAGTTAAAGTCAATCAAACCAATTAGTGGACCAGGTTTTGCCCACCCTGAATATTAGCATTAATCCTGTAAAGCCTGAACCATCAAAAAATAGTCAGAAAATTCAAATTTTTTTAAACTGAGATGATTAGGCCACCTTTACTTAAAATCCAATTTTTTTGCCAGATCATTTTGCTTACGATATTTTTTGTATCACATTTGATATATTAGATGTTTTTGGCAACTTTTTGCTTTGTACCTTATATACCTGCAGTATCAAATTTGATACATATATTTTAACACAATTTAACTATAATACAAATAATTTGTATGCATTTTTAAATAGAGAAAGTATTTATTATTAAAAATGAGCACCAAAATAAATGTTATTTTTACCTGAACATCTAAAAAATGAGCAAAGATCTTCCTGTAGAAAGCATGTGGATGAATCATGACACCAGCCATTTTGAGAAGGTCAAATAAAGCCCTTCCACTACCTGCAGTATAGTGAAAATCCACTAGAGGGAATAATATGTGTCAGATCATATACAACAGGTTTTTAAGGAAAGTATTGATCACGTTGATAAGTTAAAGGTCTTAGAAACCCGTGTCTCAAATATGATACAAATGGTCTTATAGGGTTAAATTTTTTTGTTTATTTATTGGTATTTGGAAGGAACACCTCAGTCACCGGTTTGATCCCGGCCTTGGAGTCCACCAGTGTGGAGTTTGCACACCTCTCTGTGACAATATGGGTGTACTCCAGGTGCTCTGAACTTCTTGCACATTCCAAAAGCATATTAGGTTAATTGGTCACTCTAAATTGGCATATGACCAGTGTGTTGATGTAACGTTGTGTCTGTTGTGAATATAACCATTAAAGGTGATACAAAGTTAAATAAAACTAATCAAAAAACTAAGAAATTTTGAAATGTATAATGTAAGAAACTCAGTCGGTAGAGCACGAGATTCAATCTCAGGGTTGTGGGTTCGAGCCTCATGTTGGGCAGCATTGTTTGTGGGGCTGTGGGAGCCTAGCGGTTAAGGTGTTGGACTATGGACCAAAAGGTCCAGGGTTCAAATCCCACCTCTGCCAGGCTGCCACTGTTGGGTCCTTGAGCAAGACACTTAAACCACAATTGATTGAATTGTAAGATAATTGTAATTGTCTGCTAAATACCATGAATGTAAATGTAGTTTATGTAAAATATAATTAATAATATATGAAACGAGCAAACGTCTACCATATTTAAGACCCAGGAGCACCCAAACTTTGGCTTGTAAGTATAAAGTAATTAGGGTTTTATTTGCAATAAAGCACTATTCTTAGATAGAAACAATATAACATTAGGCTGTGTGGTGATAAGAACATTAAGAACTGTGGTGGGCAAAGTACAGAAGGTCCAGGGTTCAAATCCCACTTCTGTCCTCAATGGCTTGTTTTGTAACAGTTGTATTTCCAAATGATGTAAGTCGTTCTGAATAAGGGTGTCTGTTAAACGACACATTCCAAACATGCTTAGGTCAATTGGTGTCTCGAAAGTGTCTCAGTATGAATGAGTATGTCAACTGGCGAGGGTTGAGCCATGTGCTGCCAATTGGAACCCCCACACACACACACACACAACTCTGGATGAAATTAAAATCAAAAAGTGAATTTAATTTAAACCCGTTTTGTTGTCATTATTTTTGAAGGTACATCAAACATTTGCAGGGAATTATATATAAAAAACTGTTCTGTCCTGACAGATCAGTGCTTCATGATAATATCCAAATTTATTACAGCGCTTCGGTCCAAATGTTGAATTTAAAGACAAACTAAAGAATGTAAACAGCGTCTGTACTCCAGGCTTGCAAAAAAAAAAAAGGGGGGTTCAAAAAACAAAGGCTTGGCAACATCATGAGCCATCAAGCAGAGCGTTTTTGGAATGCTATTTATTATTGTTCTGTATTGTCTGAAGGCTGAGGAGTTAAGTCCTGAGTACAGTCTGAAGACAAATCACAAATAGTCTTTTGTAAGCAGTGCTGTGTAAAGACGTCCCTTGACATTTAACACGACGGCCCAGTGTTAGTGTTGGCACGGCACCGACGAGCTTCATACTCCATTGACATAATAAAATCACAACTGCACTCTGTTTAGACACCCCGAAATGAAAGGCGCCTCTTTAACTCCTGGATTTCTGTCACGAGTCCTCGAAAACATGGGCGGCCGTACGCTGCCGATCCACACGACCCCATGTTCCATCATAACATTCGGCTGGTTTTATTTCGTCTGCTAAAACGAGACACGTTTTACACATTTACTGTCATAAACCCCTACAGTGTCTGTTTATAGTGTCAACGAGAAAATAGAATGTCAAGTCGAAAATGAATTAGACAGTGAGTGTGTTGTGACTGTACATATTAAAACACGTAATACATTTGGGAAAGAATGCACTTCAAATTAATAACTAATTCATTGCAGTTATCCAGAAGGTTGTTTACTGGTTAACACATTTAACAAGTTTCAGTCCATTCAAATGCTGGAGATTTGATATTTTTGTATTTCATAGATCATTTTATTTAGACCATCATAATTAAGTCTACATAATTAACCCTGTAAAACCTGACCCATCAAAAAATAGTCAGAAAATTCTAATTTTTTGAAACTGAGATGATTGGGCCACCTTTACTCAAAATCCAAAAAAAAAAAAAATGTTTTGTGTCACATTTGATATATCAGGCGTTTTTTGGCAACTTTTGGCTTTGTACCTTATATACCTGCAGTATCGAATTTGAAACACATTTTAATATGATTTAACTGTAATACTAATAATTTGTTAAGTATGCATTGTTTAAATGGAAAGTATTTATTATTAAAAATGAGAAACAAAATCAATGTTATTTTTACCCTAACATCTAAAAAATGAGAAAAGATGTTCCTGCAGAAAGCATGTGATGAATCATCACACCAGCCATTTTGAGAAGGTCAAATAAAGCCCTTCCACTACCTGCAGTATAGTGAAAATCCACTAGAGGGAATAATATGTATCAGATCATATACAACAGGTTTTTAAAGAAAGTATTGATCACATGGATAAGTTAAAGGTCTTAGAAACCCGTGTCTCAAATATGATACACATATAGGTTTAACTCCTCAATCACCGGTTCGATCCCGGCCTTGGAGTCCACCAGTGTGGAGTTTGCACACCTCTCTATGACAATATGGTTTTACTCCAGGTGCTCTGATCTTCTTGCACATTCCAAAAGCGTATTAGGTTAATTGGTCACTCTAAATTGGCATATGACTAGTGTGTTGATGTAACCTTGTGTCTGTTGTGAGTATACACATATATATGCTACCTGCAATATAGTGAAAATCCACTAGAAGGAAAATACGTATCAGATCATATACAACAGGTTTTTAAGGAAAGTATTGATCACATTGATAAGTTAAAGGTCTTAGAAACCCGTGTATATAATGCAAATATAATACAAATGGTCTTACAAGGTTAAGAGTCCGCAGGTTGGGCTCTCGTTTAGTGGTGAAATCAGTGCCACATATTGTGTAATTAAGCATTCGAACACAAGATGGAGTATGTTAATAGCATCACATCTATGATTTGTGGTAAAAGGCAAGTGCCGTAGATAATCGCAGCCATGATGTTATTCACTTTTATACAACTTTTCTTAGCAAAACAAACAAAAAAAAAACAATTATAAAATGAAATAATTCATTCATTATTATATTTATTCATTCAAAATTCATTAATAGTGCTATTTTATTATTTGTATGTTACATGCTTGTGTGCGTAAAGCTTGTCATTACTTGGCAACGTGTTAACGGTGAGATATTGTTTCGGCGTGAAAAGCCGCGCTGTTATCACAGTAGTGCCTTGCCTGACTGGGTTCAGTTACGTTTCACCACAGACTGATCTGTTAAGATTAAACTTTATGCGTAGAACTAAATCCAAAACAGGGCCTCAGTGGTCCAGGTTCAGGATGAATAAGATTGTGATGTCATAAGAGGAAGAGGATATGGACCAGAACACATATTTCAACATAACAGCCTTGTGTACTCACTATAACCAAGGACAGAAGTTATTAAATGTTCCCCAAACTAAATAGCTGGTCCACGTCCATGAAATGAACTTAACATAATAACAGGGGTGCAATAGATATTTGGAAATTGAGGGGGACAGAAAGCCACCATGCGTAAATGCGTATTAATTATACACAAGTAACCAATCAAAGTAAAGATGGGGTTTTAAAGGGGTGTGGTTTCATTTATTTATTTTATCTTATTTCCTTTGTATTATATGATTTAATTGTCATATTATAAGTTATATGTTATTAGTTAATTCAGGTTTTACTGAGTATATTAGGCTCTTTAAAATATTATTTTTACTAATTACATTAAAACTTGAAATTTGGCACAGATTTTATTTATTATTTATTCTCCTTAAACTTACAACATAACTGATTTATGTGTAAGTGGTTTGGTTTCACTAGACATTATGTGAACTTGTTTTCATTTAGAAAATCCACAAAAAACATAGAATTTGACTTCAATCTTTAACTAACACTCTATAAATGCGTACGTTTAACTAACAACAAGGACTTTCATTGATCAGATGCTTTAGCACTGACAAACATGGACAGAATTCCATTTATTTTAAAGTGGGAGGCTCCTCCACGTCCTCCATGTCTGGCAAGCCTGTGACGCCCTTTGAAGTTGTTATCAACAGGAGCTTACAACTTCTTGCGTCACCAGTTTGGTCCAGTCTTCCAAAAAAAAAAAGTGGAAATGTGGTCTACATTTAATAAAGTCATTTGAAATCTAGCATGTGGTACCAATGAATCCTCTCTTAAGGGAGTAAACAGTTTACTGAAAACAGACATTACAAGTCTGCTCTGATAATATGGACCACTGGTTTTCAATCCACTCTGCAGTATTTATGATGTTCGTTAAGATGTTCTGCTCGTGGAAGACATGAGCTGCTTCCTATTATCTAATTGTGTGCTTAGAGGGTAAGCCTTTCTACTATAGAAACTGACAGTGTAAACGGTCTGCTGCTGAGCCCCAGTCTGTGGTACCATCAGGATGTGCACAACCACTTCTGACTCTCTCGACCACACCAGTCTTATGAAATCATGCAATCCCCAGATAGAGGGTAGAATGGGTCACAATGAATGACTGAAAAGATCGACAAAGAACCTTTGTATGGAGCTTCATGAATTCCATTGCCAAGTAGAACCAAAGTACACAATTTGCTAAATACTTGCTGAGTTTCCAGCTACCTTTGGTTGAAACATCACTAGGATCTTCATCGATTTGGATTCCATGGCCAAGAAGCTACCCAAAAGCTAAAGAACATCATTCGCAATCGCTCTCACTTTTAGGTTGAAAACTTTCTGGAGTTTTCTGGAGCATCATGACAAGAACCTCCTGAGGTGCTTCATGGATTGGATTTCCATGAGCTTCAGAACTCCACTTGTAATCCCCCTCACTATTGAGTTCACAACTGCCTCTGAAAGCAACCTCAATCCAATAGCTCTTTGTCTGAGGCTTCATGGATTGGTTCAGCATTCATCAAGTGTTGGCTTCAAGGGATTAAAACACACCATCATTGGACTGCATCAGTAGAACCATCTCCAAGAGTGTAGAATTATGCATCACCATTTAGCAGTCTAATGAAAGAATCTGGGTTTGATGGATGCCAAGAGTTGAGAAGAGGGAAAGTCGGAGTTGTGTTTCAAGATTTAAGTTAAACATTGTAGACCTAGTAAAGGGAAATAACTTTTCACTGATCCAGAATGGCTTGCCAAGTCTGGTGTAGAAGAACTTGAACCCTTGAGTCCTGAACCCTATCCAAGACCATTAACCCAATAAGATGAGGTTGATATGTTCCTCCTTTCACTTTAATAAGCCTAATGTTTGTTTAACTTTAATAAACTGAATTTGAAATGAACCTGAAAACCTTGGTGAACTGGACTCCACTGCTCGAGACCGAATGTATTTAGCAATGTTCAAAATTCCTCTTCTAAAACTTTAGAAAGTTTTCAGACACTACTTTCAAAGATCGGACCAAATTCATATTAATCAACATCAAGTTGTTCTCGGACGTAATGGTAAAGCTAGTGAACGTTAAGCAGTCATGGTTCCACCTGCAGTGACTCTAAAACATGCTGTTCAGCTGCTCCAGAAACAGCGCAGAAGTGATGGATTTACACAAACAAAGCTGGGAATCAATCAGCGTACTTGCGGCTGATAAAAATTTGCCAGAACTCCACTCGACAGCATGTTCCATTTAACACTTGTTTTTTTAATTCACAAAGAGCCAACGTTTTGGGATTCATGAGTAAGCCTGACTTATCTAGACCCAAGTTATGAATTTTTGGCATGACCAGGATGAACTTTTTGCAGATATTCAAAAAACATACAGAGGAGTTTGAGATGTTTTGTTGATGTCTCATTGTTATTAACGGGACCATGAGTTCAGTTGCGGTGATTGGAAAGAAAGTTGGAAAGAAAGTTTTTTTGTTGTTGTTGACTCCGAAAGCAGTCTTTGCTGGCAATGCTGTGCGCAGACGACAAGGCAAAAACTGACATCATGGCTGGTGCGAATTCCAGATACAGCACTGGCTATGGTTAGCGTGTGATGTCATCATCGTGTTTTACAGCATGTTTTATTCTCCAAATTACAGAAGGAATGGAGAATAAAATAACTTCCCAAATGTCTTGAGTGAGTACATGCTCCAAATATGTAACGAACCTGAGTTGCATTTTTTAAAAACTATCATTAATATACAGTTAAGTAGAAATAACACACATGAACCAAAATAACTTGCATGAACTTTTTTATAATTAGTTACACCAGACGATCCATCAAAACCTTTATTTTATGTCTACGAATGAGCTTTCAACAACAAGAAAAAGAAATACATCATTGTATTTGTTTGATTCAGAATAGAGAACCTTTCACCAATAAAGCAGATCAGTTGTGTAAATGTTTTGGTGTTCTTCAGCTTTGTGAGACATGGTTTCTCCAGTGGAGGACAAGCTCTGAAACAAGCATGAAAAATAATTACGGGCAAATAAATCTGAGACAATTCTCACTGATTAATGAATCATTTAAACCAGCTGTTCATTAATAAACCATAAAACCTGTTTAGAAATGACTTTATATGCTTCTTCTGTTCTTCAGTCTTGGTGGATGTACATGGCACGTAATCATTCCTATGGAGGATCCACTCCATCTGCATCTGAACAAGGCTGATGGTTTGAGACTGGTTCTTATGACAAAGTTCTCTGAGAAGCACAACAGTAGTGAATCATTGGTGTAAAATTCTTTAAGACAAGAAGTGTTTTTCAGCCTCAAGGTAACCCAATGAGGATTATCTAATTAGTGTTTTATATGTCATATTTCTTTCTGATTAATAAAGACTTTGACTTTGATTTACATACCCTTATCTATAGTGATTTACAATTTATACATACTCACAAACCAAGCAATTGAGGGTTAAAGGCCTTAATCAAGGACCAAGGACCAAGTTTGACAGAGGTGGGATTTGAACCCACCTCCTTGCTCAAGGACCAAGGACCAAGTTTGGCCGGGGTGGGATTTGAACCCACCTCCTTGCTCAAGGACCAAGGTTGGCAGAGATGGGATTTGAACCCACCTCCTTGCTCAAGGACCAAGGATGGCGTAGGTGGGATTTGAACCCACCTCCTTCATCATGGACCAAGGACCAAGTTTGGCAGAGGTGGGATTTGAACCCACTCACTTGCTCAAGGAGCAAGGTTGGCCAGGGTGGGATTTGAACCCACTCACTTGCTCAAGGAGCAAGGTTGGCCAGGGTGGGATTTGAATCCACCTCCTTACTCAAGGCCAAGGACCAAGGTTGGCAGAAGTGGGATTTGAACCCACCTCCTTGCTCAAGGACCAAGGTCAGCAGAGGTGGGATTTGAACCCACCCCCTTGCTCAAGGACCAAGGAGTAAGATTAGCAGAGGTGGGATTTGAACCCACCTCCTTGCTCAAGGACCAAGGTTGGCAGAGGTGGGATTTGAACCCACCTCCTTGCTCAAGGACCAAGGTTGGCAGAGGTGGGATTTGAACCCACCTCCTTGCTCAAGGACCAAGGTGGGATTTGAACCCTGGACCTTCTGGTCCATAGTCCAACACCTTAACCACTAGATACCACAGTCCCACAAAGTCCCATTTTGAGCCATTCATTCACTGATTAGCCATAAACATGTGTGGTGAGTTTATATACATCCTGGGTTTATAAGTCTTGGTAGATGTTCATGAGACCTGGTATCTCCAAATTAGGATAAACTGAAACAAGCCCAACTAAAAATAACAAATAACACTGTTTCTTCTTGAAAAATAAAGTGTCATTCATTCTATGAGATGCATAATAGCTGTGAATCATTGAGCTAAAAAAAGGAATTGTTCTTCAGACTTTGTAGATCAAATCAATGAAGAAAGATTGGTAGATTCTTCCAATGAAGGAAAAGCTCTGATGCAAAAAATATTGGAGTGGTTGGTATGGAATTGCCTCTTCTTGATCCAGAAATAACATTTGGTCTCTGATAAAGTTTGTTAGTAACTGGCTAAATACTTTACAAATAGATGTTTTCTTTAGCTTTGGTATGTTCCTCAGAAATGGGTCCTAAAATGGACAAGGCTAAAAAATATTAATTGAATGGGGTTTTCTTGATTAGATTTTTTTCTTGATTGATCATCTAACTAAGTGTTTATTAATAGATACTAACGTGTATCAGTTAATTTAAATGTTCTTTGCTATTTGACCTTGGTAGATGTTCATGAGACTCCAGTGAACTTGTGAGTTTCTCTAGTGAAGGTTAAGCTTTGAAACAAGCCTATAAAATCTAAGTTATGAGTGTTTAATCTGTTTTTTTCTTAATTATGCGAATTGTTTATTCACTGACGAAGTCATGTTGTAGCTAAAAAGCTTTGAGACATTATAAAACGTTAATGAGACTTGGAAACAAGCCTCCAAAAGGTGAAATTCTCCATCACACACTTTCCCAAACAGCACTAATTATGAATGTTTAATAGAGAACTGGTTCTTCCTGATTAATCCTGACTTTGAGTCCTCTAAATTTACATATAATGGATGGAAACCATTAGGAAGGAAAACACGAGGCTGGACTTTAATGGAGATGGTGTGGTGATGTGGTGGTTCCTTGTGAGAGCTGAGGTCATTGTCTCCCTCGACGTGTTCCCCTGCTTAATGAAGTGACGCCAGTAAAGAGTTGCAGCTCAGGGAGCCGGGAGGAGGGAAGTCTTGTCTCACGGCTTGGTGAGTTTGCTCTGCAGGAAGCTGGTTCTGACCGGGTCGAGCCTCCTCATCACCTCCTCTTCACCTCCACTTGAAAACGTACAGTGAGTATTCAATCTTTGTTCCTCTTAGCTGTTAACGCTTCTGAGTGGGGGGAAAAAGTAGGCTTGACTCTGTTGGACAGTTCTTTTAGCGCTGGGTGCCTCCTAAATCATCAGGCCTTCCTGTGATATGAGCTTGAACTATTCCCCAGAAGGACTGATAGCGCAAAGGTGTTTTATGGACTCGTTTCTGTGAGAGGCGTTATATTTGTTTGCCTGAACTTTGTGTAAGAAGGGAGAACACGCTCGGTTTGTTGTACACATTTCTACAGGGTAAAAGTGACACACAATCAGCAGGGATTAAACAATATTACGATATAAAGTCGTGCTCTCTCTCTCAGCGACACGTCGTGTTTAGATGTCTCCTGGCACAGCTTGGCTGTGGAGGATTTTTGCAGGATGATGTCAATGAATATTCAAAATAAGATTATTAGTCAAAAAGTTGAACGCAGGGAACGTGCAGACCTCTTGGCAGAGACGAGCAGGTCACTGCCTGAAAGCCGTCAGCTTGGAAACGAGCAGATTGCTTGTTTATAGAGGTTGAAACGTTCAGGAGGAACATATCTTCGGTTTGATCCCAGGAGCCAGGCTTAATTAGAACCAAATGGCTGAAATGCACTGCAGCGGAGCCTCACGTCTCTGCGAAGCTTGGCAACTCGCTCGCCGTTTGTCAGCCTGGGTCGGTGGCTCATCCCTGAACGTGTTTCATAGACACTGACGTTGAGGAGGCTTCCATCCTTTGAGGCCTTGCCTATCAACATATCAAGTGCACTCGTCTGGCTCGGTCTGGTTCTGGTTTCACTTCTTCATCTTTGCCGCTTGTACTATTGCCCTATATCACATCATGATCCTTCATGTGGTGGCCAAGCAGGAGCGACTAAAGGAGCTTTGTTTTAGCAACTGTGTAATGGCCATATGTAACACATCATCCACCCAAAATGTTCAAACTATGGATTTGTCCATAAGTTTTAAAACATTAGCCTTTTCACCCTCTTCTTCGTCTTACAAAAAGTGGTTTCTTGGCTGCTATCCTTCAAAAAAGCATTTCTGATCCAGCTTCTGGCCTCTTAAAGGATCAGTTTGGCTCCCAGTTGCTGCTATTGCTCAAGTGTAAGGGGAGGTCACACTAAATATTGTACTAAACACTGTAGCCTACAGAAGGTGTTGCTTTGCCTATGTTCAGTTATTTTCACAATACACATACATATTCACTGTGTTTTCTGGTTGTACAATGGAGCTCCAATATAACGCAGTCAGGTGGGTCCAAAGACCCGGTGCGATATAGGTGGAACCACGATGTAATGGATCCGACACAAATTCGTGTATTATTGCATTTTAGAATGTGCACATATGACAGAATGAGAGAGAGAGAGAGAGAGAGAGAGAGAGAGAGAGAGAGAGAGAGAGA
>JAVSBU010000022.1:5628651-5640282 GCA_033118015.1 Loricariichthys derbyi
TACCTCAACCTGCCTGAGCCAAACACAGCCAGAATAGAAAGCATCCCAAACTCCACCACAGCGCACCAGGCTCCAAAAGATCACGGCTACGAGCGGCACGCTGCATATACGTGACTTGCTGACAATAGCCAAACAATGCTGCTCGTAGCAGAGTCAGACTGGGCCGCTTAAATAGAGCCAGCTCCAGCTGACTATAATTACCAATAATGAGCGTGCACTGTGACGCCGGGCCGCTAGAGGGCGCGATTTCCTCCTCCAGCGGCACAGACACCATATGCCAGGATGAATAAAAGCTCTTGTCCTGACACTTTCCCTCCTGTGCCTGCCATCTAGCTGGCATTACACCTGACTCCCATTTGTTTTGCAGGTGGTGACCCCCAACAAAATCACCCCACATTGCCTTGCCTACAAACCTGGCTCCATGGGTGAATTCCAATAACCCTGATCTAGGCATTTATTTGTACCTTTCACTTGGAAGGCACTTTTTCCTCACCTCCCCATCAGACCTGATCACCCTATTTGTAATTCTCCAATGAAGCACACAAGCCCCATGATCAAAATCAACAAAATAGTTTGTCCAGTCCAGCAGTGTATTGAACTACTGTACAACTAGGCAGGTTTTCTGAAGGAGCGAGCCTATTTAATGTTAAACCTCAAATGTGAGGCTAAAAAACTAATCTGATGCACGAAGCCTGAACCCAGACGGAATAAAAAGGAAACAAGTGGGAGCGCATGAATGGAAATTCATTCCAGGGAGGTCCCCTGTGTTTTGCTTGTGACGGGTACGCTGCGTTAAAGGTTGTCACACAAAAGTGAGGAGAAGTACACCCACTGTAAACTTTCCGGGAGCTTTTTAAACACTGCCTGTGCCAGCCCAGAGAGCCCGAGTCGGAGCACGGTGCTTGGGCGAAAATGTCACGCACACAAAACACTCGCTCGGCCTGCCGCTTGCCAGCCTCTCAGGAGGTTATAGGGTTTCTTTGTATTTATATTACCTTAGGTATTTAGATTATGCTGCTTCACTTTATTTCCCAAGCTAAACACAGGTGGTATTATTCATGGTGTTCGAGGGAGACCTGTACTGTACCAGGATGATTGGTGGGACTTCGGAGCTGGCCTGTGCCATCTGAGGTTACAAAGGGACAAACCTTACCTGCAGAGAAGAGTGTGGTCTGGGTGGTACTCAAGTCAAACGCATTCGGCTTACATTTAGCAGATGCTCCTATCCTGATCCAGTGTTGGTTAAAAGCCTTGGTTGTGGGCCCAACAGTCAGAGCTTGGACCTTCTGGCCCATAGTCCAGTACTCCAATGACACATCAATTGGGATAGTATGCAGTACATTAAATTAGGCTTTGAGTTTTTAAGGGGGGTACGGTGGTACAGTAGTTAGCCCTGCTGCCTAACAACTCTGAGACCCCCAGTTCAACCCATAGCTCCGTCTGTGTGGAGTTTGCATGTTCTTCCCGTGTTCCCCTGTGGTTTCTCCAGTTTCCTCCCACATTCCAAAGACATGCTGTACATGTTAGGTTGACTTGTATTTCCTTAGTGAGTGAGTGTGTGTGTCCTATGATGGATTGGTACCCTGTCTAGGGTTCTTCTTGCCTTGCACTCTGTGTTGTCAGCTAGGCACCGGCTTTCTCGCAACCCGTGACTAGGATGAATAAAGACAACGAATGAATGAAAGCTACTTTTAACATTGAAACCCACAATTCATGGGTAGCCATTTGGGCCAAAATTATTCAAAATGTAAAAAAATAAGCGCTCTACATTGCTAAGTTCATGGTTGGTTTAAATCAAGCATAAAATGCATCCTGAACATTGGACACAGTGTGCTGCACAGGGTTAAGAAGGCCATGGCCAGAAGGACTACCACCACATAGATCTCACCACACAGCGAGATGAAACAATAGCCTACACACCTCCCAAGAACCAACTGATTGACAGTTCACACACACATCAGGCTTCTGGCATGGCCCATACGAGAACTCGGACAATCCAAGTGCAGAACAGACTCTTCTGAAAGGAGCATAACTCCTGTTCTCTTGTGCGGACGGGTGGAAGAGGTGGAAACTGGAACTGATAAAGAACAAATGTGTAAATATGCGAGCCTTTCAGCCACGTATTTCAGTTATGCGGACTTGATTGCGCTGATAAAATGCAGCGAGCTGCCGTAGGAACCGAAGGCTTTGGAACAAATGGGAAAGTGTTAGCGGTTTAGACACAAGTGTGGAGACAGCGAGCCAAACGACACGTTTGATCGGAGTCCTGAAAGAAAAGAACAAGTTCTGCAGGGAATATTTTTGTTTATTTTGAAAACCTCTTGGCAAAATGAGTTTGGACATCTTTCCATTCGTAAGATCAGAACCGATTAATAAAACGAGAGCCAAAAGACTGAGACTACTAGTGAAAATGCTTCTATTTCAGCCCCATTCATCCTGGTAGGAGAACTTCGGAGGGGGTTCTTTGGGAATTTAATAGGGTTTTCATTACAAATCTGAATTTGGGTGACGGTTAAATTTGTGACCCTTTACATCCAGTTCGGGTGTAAGGATAGCAAGTGCTGTGACCCCTCCCACCCAGCTCTGTTATGGACTCGTATCCTGTTCCATGCTCACCTGCATTCTTTTAGGGTTCCAGGCTCTGGAGCCTCACAACCAGATAAGTGGGGGTAAAAACAAACATGACCACCTTTTGACCCGACATTACCACAGTCATGTTGTCATTGTCACATGACATTTTTCCACATTGTTTTGTGCTAAGAAAACTGCATGCAAAAATATGTCAGCGTTACCATTGAAAACAGTGGAACGCTACTATGTATATAGAATCTGACATCCAGAGTTAAAAGAGAGATTTTTATTTCCTATTATGATTAGGAATATTTGTTAAGACCTCGGTGTTAAAAACAATCAGACGTTGGCACTTACCGCTACGTCTATGATGGCCCAACTTACGATATTTCACTTTACGATGGACTTACACGTAAATGCACCTTCAGCACAAATTATACTATGAATTTCAATTTTTCTGAGCAAGCAATTTCCGATATCCAACCCTCTGATGAAGCACTGGGAAATGTAAGGAAAAGCAGTGGTTGCGCATGTTTTTTACTTTCAATACATTATTCAGTAAATTACAAGATGATCGATACTTTACTATAAAATACATTTTATATTAATGATTTTGCCCAACTGTAGTTTAATGTAAGTATTTTTGATTAAGGTATTTGATGCTCTATTGTCATGTGGTAGGAGTGATGAGCGCTGGGAAATGTAGTGAGGAAATTACGGGTTGTGTACACTATCCTACGATATATATTATATAATAAACTCTTCCATTTACAATAAATTCAATTTACTATGGATTTGTCATTAAAGGTTAATAGGCTTTAGCGCTAATAAGTTGATACCCCGCTCTTTAAAATCACCAGGCTACATCTGGTGAGCTGTGAGAAATTCAATCGCCCTCACTTCGTCTAATTTGTCTTGGTGTCTGCGCTCGGGCGAGTGTCATGTTTCTCCTCGAAAGAATCCAAGTTATTTTTCTGTTAATCTTAAGCACAAGTAGGTTTGGAGGTTCGCTCTGTTTTTAGCGTCCTGCGACGAATAAGCAACCAGACTGATGAAGACTGGATGCAAATGCGGGTACTGATTATTAAATAGCGTTAAATATTTTTGTTAAGCACAAGTGGTTCAGCTGCGTTCTTGAAGCTTGTGCGATACTCGATACGTCTCGAACATCTGCATGACGTCAATCACAAAAGGAAAACCGAACTGGTGGGGAATGCACGACGGATTTTGTTTTAGCTTAAAACAAAGTGGGTATGATTTCATTTTGGGGTACTTACTGACAGAAGTGAAGAGAGGCAGCTGAGGCCTGAGTTCTTACCCTCAGTCTTCTGCAAATGTATCAAGCACCTCTGGTCAAATGACATGTAACGTACAGTACTGTGCAAAAGTATTAGGCCACCATTAGACCGGTTGTACTTATTGATGACATATTGATGAAAATTTGCCCCACAAATTTCAAACTTGGATTTGATGCTCCACTTTTTTGGAAGGGGAACAAGTTTTGCTAAATCACGTAAACATTAGAATGAGCATGAACAGAGAAGAGGATGCTCTTTTGATGCTCTTTTCTGTTGATGTTCATTCCAATGTTTGCATGCTTTAGCAAAACGCTGTTCCCCTACCAAAAAACTGCTACCCTTCCTAAATAGCTTCTTTCAACAGTGGAAGGATCAGATTGGCATCCTGATGAACCTGCCAGAGGTGACTGTGGTGGCCTAGCGGTTAAGGTGCTGGACAATGGACCATAAGGTCCAGGGTTCAAATCCCACCTCTACCACTGTTGGGTCCTTGAGCAAGATCCTTAACCTACAATTGCTTGAATTGTAAGATTGTCACTCTGGATAATGGTGTCTGCTAAATAATGTAAATGTTGCCAGTGTAATAGATGCTGTTTATTGCTCAAGTGTAAGGGGAGGTCACACTAAATAATACCACTGTAGCCTATAGAAGCAGTTTTTCAGGTTGTACTTTAATAAAGAAACAGAAATCATTTAAACTAAATATTACGTTGGAACAGAAAACTTTTGCTCAGTGATTTACCTTTCGTTTTGCTAAATCATTTGCTAAATAATTCACCGTTTACCACTATGCTATCATTTTGAACTACAGAGGCTTGGCTTCGACTTTTCAGATTGTGGATTCTCAACTCAAACTGATTCAACAACAAGGAAAAAAAAACACGATAAAGGCTAGACTGAAAAATG
This sequence comes from Loricariichthys derbyi, assembly GCA_033118015.1. Classification (NCBI taxonomy): domain Eukaryota; kingdom Metazoa; phylum Chordata; class Actinopteri; order Siluriformes; family Loricariidae; genus Loricariichthys; species Loricariichthys derbyi. Next base: position 5,633,427 of record JAVSBU010000022.1, read on the forward strand.
ACTAGATACATTTCAAACATGATTTTTTTTCCCTTTTTTGTATTTGTTTGGATGTGTAACCATGCAGCTTTTGCTGAAAGTTTACTTAGTTTATCTCCTCAAACTGCCAATTTGTTTTATCTGTATGCATTACGCCTTCTAATCTAAACTGCATTGGCCATCGAATGAGAAACAACACGAAATGCTGATTTACCGCACATTTCTTGCTCTTTTAAAAAAACACGCTGCCATGATGATAACGTTGATGCAGTGGTTAACACTTTCACCTTACAGCTCCACACAGGCCTGGGTTTGAGTCCTGGACAGAGTGCATTTGTGGGTGCATCAGTTTCCTCCTCCTGTGAGTGTGTAAATACATCTAAAAGGCTGAAACTGTGGTGCAAGAAATAACCTGGCACATATCCATTTGAATATTTAAGCATTTTTGCTGCTTACCTCCGTGATGAACCTGTACGTGTGGGTAGTACTGGGATTTGAACCCTGGGGGGGTGCAACGACTTCTGGTGGTGAAAATCCAGTACGATCCATTTGACTGCATCTTTTTGGTGTAGAAGACCAGAAAGTCCAGGGTTCAAATCAGACCTCTGTCACTGTTTGCCACTGTTTGGTTCTTGAGCAAGAACCTGAAGCACCATTGATCGTAAAACCGTGTCATTTACCCTTGAGTTCATATTTCATATAATACCACAGCTAGTTCTGATTGGCTGAGAGGCCAATAATGGCACTCTAACCAAAGCTCTTCAATTATTACTCCACCACATACATAATATTGAAATTATTGGTTAAGGGTTTTGCTCAAGGAGTGGCAATTTGGCAGAGATGGGATTTGAACCCTGGACCTTCTGGTCCATAGTGCAACACTTTAACCACTACCCCTGTAGCTTCTTCTTAGTTCTTTCTTATTTTTTACCCTTTCATTAAACACCATCAGCGGCTGATCGAAGATTCATTCATGTATCTGTTAAGTCCAGCTCTTAAACCTGACTGATAAGATTAACATTAAGAGCTAACATTAAGAATAATATTTACTAGTCACTCTGGAAATGATAACAGTAATACATAATGGAACAGATAACAGAAATAATGGAAATTATAACAGGCTCATAGACTTTCGATATAATGCCGGGATCTCACTCCAGTTTTCTTCTGTTGGTAGAGCAATGTGTCTTAATTTTAGAAATTAGACCCGCTTTATTTGCTAATTTATAATGCATTTTAGCAGCAAAGTAGTGCACTGGGTAGCACTGCCACCTCACAGCTCTGAAATCCCTGCTTTCGAAGCCCACCCTGGGCTCCACCAGTGTGGAGTTTGCATGTTCTCCCTATGTCTGCCTGAGTTTTCTCCAGTTTCCTCCCACATTCCAAAACCATGCATGTTATTATTCTAGGTGCCCTTATTATATGAGTGTGTGTGCCCTACAATGGATTGGCACCCTGTCTAGGGTTGTTCTTGCCTTGCTCCCTGTGTCACCGGTTAGGCACCGGCTCTCTTGCGACCCTAATTTCCCTTTGTGTTTAATGCCTGTGTAATGCACAATTAGTAGGAAACTATTCCTTGACTGCCCATAGACTGATGCTGGGTTTGAACCAGCTCACGTACCCCGTCCTACACGTTAGGATGGAAAGAAACGCCGGGAAGAATTCTGCAGGTGGGATTTGCTCTGCGCCTCAGATCTTAACACGGTATTTATTAGGCATGAAAAAAGCCTGTGACCTTTGCATCTGGAGCCTGTAATATTTTACAGTGTTGCCTTGTCTGTCACTTGACAGTTCTTTCAGGACAATTCCAGCTTTAACAAACACTTGCACATTACATTTTCCATTCGAAAACCTTGGGTCACCGGTATGTCTTGCTGTGCTCGCCAAAACCAGATGGGGTTTTCCTATAAACAAGTGCACAGAGAATATTTATACAGTCTATGGCACCTGACGCCATAACACTCATGACATTCTGTTTAGTAGCCAATGTTGCCATAAGTCACTTTACTGAATTAAGTAAATATTTCCAGTATAGCCATGCTATTGTTTATTACAGAATGGCAAAAGCTTTAAATCTTGCCAAATTCTAGGTCAAAAAGTGTCAGTCCATAACAGCTTGTCTTGTGACGAGCGCTGTTTTGTAGTGCCGGCACCTTTTTGTCGCGCGGGGGTCTATTTATTGCGGGATGCTAAAACACTGACCGCTCGGCTTCAGATAGCACCTCACTTACTCATAAAAGCTGATTAGTGCATTCGCACGTCGTTTGTCAAACACATCGAGCCGCAGGACTCCGTTAGTTCTCCTCGTGCGTTTGTGTACTAAAGTAGATGTTCTCAGCGGAGCATTAATACAGGCATAATGGTGAAAATGGTGTGGCGGTAATTCCTCCTGGAAGTCCTGGAATAACTCCAATATAAATAAGGAAAGCAGTGAAAACCTCCCATAAATCTGGCCAAGGCTCAACACAACTGGTGGTCAGCAGCAGCAAAAAAGCTGAAGACGATTAAAAATGACAAGAGGAAAGGAAACACGGCACATAAAACCTTGCCCCAAAATAATTAATCGACGAAACCAACCTCCTGCTGACCACAGGGGTTCGAAGCAGCTACACCGTAAGCCTACTAACTGCTTTTTTCAGTTCTGTCCTGGAGGAGACCACCCTGGAAATGCTGGATTAAATCTGACGGCCTTTTCAAATATTAGGCCCTTCTCTTAATGGTATAGAAACTACCACAGGACAGGGTTTAACTTCTAATCGTGAACGTGAGCTCTTAGCAGTCGGAGATCTCAGGCTTGGCAGGCGCTGATAATCAAATTGACATCATCATTAAGCTGTGGATCATTCCATCCACTCGAACCCGTGGCACACATCTGGCATCGTGACTGTCACCAGCATATAAATTGTGCGGACTCCATCTGAGAAAGGGGTTTAAAGTCCTGCCCATCAGTTAAGACCTCATTAAAGGTTCTCTTCTGAAACAAGAGGAGATATGTCATCCTCTCCAAACTGTTTGTACATTTCCTGGCTTTAGCTTTCTGATATACAGTTCAGTGCAAAAGTCTTAGGCCACGGTTAGATTTCTTGTTTTAGCAACGGGGTAAAATTTCCATTGATCTTCATTCCCATCTTTGTGAGCTTTTGCATATCTTAGCAACTTTTCCCAAAGGGTTAACTTGGTATCCTGATGAAGCTGACAAATGCTGATGGGGGACAGTTTTTTAATTCAGTATACAAATATTCTAATAAATGATCTGAGAAATTATTATCATCATCATACCATGGCTAAAATAATAAAGTATAAGGGGCAGGATTTATGAAAACTTGGGAATGTTCCTTAACCATAAGACAAACACTAAGAATGTAATTAAATGTAATTCCCAAAAAATCATTTCTCAAATACTATCTTTATTATCATCTTAAGAAAACCTTCACTGTTATTCATGTAGGCTACATATACAATTTACAACACAAGACATTTTAAAGTTTGTATTTACCCTTATTTCAGTTATTTTGTATAATCCACTAAACAAAGCAAAATGGAGGAAAAAATAAATCTAAGCGTTCAAACACAACAAAGTAATGATGAGTATGAGGCTTTATTATATAATTATATCATTTAACGATATCACTTGTTCTTAAAATTGTGAAAAAATAATATTATATAAAATTATAGAATTGTATAATGTTTAAAAATATCACTTGATCTTAATTGTTTTTAAGAAAAGAATTAATAAAAAGATATATAGAATTATATGATTATATAATTTTATAATGTTTAAAAACATCAACTGTTCTTAAAATTGTTTTTTTTCCTAAGAAAATAATTAAGATATATCAAATTATACAATTTTATAACGTTTAAGAATATCTAGTTTGTTTGTTTTTTCTAAGAAAAGAGTCAAGAAAATGATATAATTGTATAATGTTTAAGAATTTCACTTGTTCTTAAAATTGTTTTTTCTAAGGAAAGAGTTGAGAAAAAAATGAAATTATATAAATTTATAATGTTTATGAATATCACTTGTTCTTAAAATCTTTTTTGAGGAAAGAGTTAAGAATATATAATTTTATATTATATATTATTTTATGTTTAAAAATATCACTTGTTCTTAAAATTGTTTTTTCCTAAGAAAATAATTAAGAATATATTAAATTAAACAATTTTATAATGTTTAAGAATATGTAGTTTGTTTTCTAAGAAAAGAGTCAAGAAAATGATATAATTGTATAATGTTTAAGACTCACTAGTTGTTAAAATTCTTTTTAAGAATTACGAAAAATATATTAAATTATATAATTTTATAATATTTAAGAATATCACTTGTTCTTAAAATGTTTTTTTCTAAGGAAAGAGTTGAGAAAAAAATATGTGAAATTATATAATTTTATAATGTTTATGAATATCACTTGTTCTTAAAGTTGTTTTTTAAGAAAAGAGTTAAGAAAAAAGAATATATCAAAATTATATAATTTATATGGTTTAAGAATATCACTTGTTCTTAAAATTGTTTTTTTTTCTAAGAAAAAGAATATATCATATGAAAGTATATAATTTTATAATATTTAAGAATATCACTTGTTCTTAAAATTGCTTTTTAGGAAAGAGCTAAGAAAAAATAATATATTCATTTATATAATATAAAATGCACATTTAAGAAGAATTCTTTCTTAAGACACTTTGGTGAATCCGGTCTCTGGGCCATCATACCATCCTCTTAAGTGTTATGGCTTTGATCTAAGCAGGGTTGTAAAAGCACATTACTGTATTTTAACTAATAAACAAAGGTTAGGCATTTGTATTAAAGTTTAGGCTTCCACTCGTGTTTTCAGCAGTGTATCTGATACATTTATATGTTGTTTGCACGCAGTTTTCTTGTGAAAATACTCTTTATACTTACAGTACAGCAGCATAAAAAAACTATTTAATTAAGGTGATGAATGATCAGTGTAAATGTTAAATGGCACATGCACGTCTTAAATCTGAAAGGCTACTTGGCTTCATATGTGCATGAAACTGAAATCAAGGCATTGATAACATTTTTACAAGCCATGACATTTACAAGTCACGCACAGTGCCTTTCAAAATATGGCTTATTAAAGAAAACAATGATGTGTGTTTGCAGTGCCTCATGCAGTCTGCTTTTGCTACTCTATACACCCAGAGGTCTTGGCTTGTAAATGGGGTTGCAAAGGCCTGGGATAGGTGCACTGAGCGCCTGTTCAAGCTACCGGATCCGTGTGTGTGAAGGCCCTAGTGAAATCTGTAAATTCTGGAAATGAACTTGGCTGGGATGTTGGTAGGAAGATACTTCGTAAATAAACAGATTCGCTCTGGTTGCTACTGAATTTCTCCCGACTTAAACGGGTTTTAAGGAGAATCAAAAGATCCCCCATCGCTTAGATACCTTCCATTATGGCAAGATCGCAAGGTCTCTATTAAAGCCGCTCTCAAAACCACAAACTGGCCAATAAGTGACATACCAGACACTGTATGAATGTTTGCTCAGTCAAAATATATTATGTTGGGTTTACTGACATGCTGTCATCAGGAAAATGCAGTGCTCCCATTACAACGATGTTAAACATGGCTGCTGTGTCCTGACAAGTGTGTTTTGGCAGGGGGACAAACTGTGGGTGAGCTGAAAAAAGCTGAGCGTGGCTGGGGCGATGAATGCCTTGAAGAGCACTGAGAGGAGGCCCAGGCAGAGCCATACCAGCACGGAGCAGGGCTTCAGCAAAACAGGCAACCCCAAAACCAGCACTGACAGTGGCTCGAGGAATGGGGTGAACCATAACGTATACACCGAAGAGCGGTCCAGGAACATGGGCAAAGCGAGCAACGGCATCAGTCATGGCTCTGGGAGCAGGGACAAGCTCAATGCTGTTGCTGATCCAGCCTCCAGAAACTTGGACAAACCAAGCAGCAGCATCCATCAGGGCTCCAGGAACACAGAGAAGCCCAGTGCTAATTGTAAAACAGCTACTCTGAACAGGGTCAAACTGAGAGACAACTCTAGCCTGGGCTCTAGGAAGATGGACAAGCCCAGCACTACTGCCGAAACGGCCTCCAAGAATACGGTCAAACCGAGCGACAGCACCAACCAGGGATCTAGGAATATGGACAAGCCTAAAGCTATTTTTGAAACAACCTCCAGGAACACGGTCAAAACCAGCAACAGCTCCAGTTATGGCTCTAGGAACATGGACAAGTCCAACGTTACTTCTCAAACAGCTTCCAGGAGCATAGGCAACCCCAACTCTAACACCAAGAGGAACTCTAAGAACATGACAGACCATAAAACCGACGAGAAGAAGCCCAGGTACATGGGAAACTCAGACAAGCAGGTCTTCTCAAGGACATTGGATCTCCAACAGAACGAGAACGGTGAGTAGACCAGAAGCTCTACACAAGTGGTTAAAGATGGTAAACAAAATAAACAAACTGTTCGGTAGATAAGGACAATTCACAATTCATCATTTCTAGTGATGTTAATAACATCTAGCTACACAAAAATTAACATACCAGGGGTGACACTGGATCACAATGCAAAGATCTGACACTTGGACGATGCAGTTTTGCTTATCACGCCATCTGACGCAATTGCATTTTTCGAACACCAGAGGGTGCAGTTATATGTAGTTATTTTACTTTGAATTTTTCACTTTTTACTTCATTTCTTTTAATTCATAATATTTTAATTTAAACACAAACAAAAAAAGGTACATTGGAATGCTATTCTTCTGAAATTTTCTTCTTTGGGCTTTTCCCTTTTCAGGGGTCTCCACAGCGAGTCGTCCTCCTCCACCTCACTCTGTCCTCTGCATCCTCTGTCCTTACACCAACTACTTCCATATCCTCTCTAACTGCATCCATA
>JAVSBU010000022.1:5640382-5651625 GCA_033118015.1 Loricariichthys derbyi
GTAACTGCATTTCTAACATCCTTCTACCAATATACCCACTGTCCCTCCTCTGGACATGTCCAAACCATCTCAGTCTCCTTAAAGTTAGATGTGGAGCCGACTATACCGGCAATGTGTTTACTGGTTGTTTTATAGTTTGCAGATTGATTTCTAGCAATTAAATCTAACCACATAGATTGCAAGGTTGATCTGTATTTTGTCTGCTGGTGCTCACGCTGGCACCAGCAACGGAATTACAAAACCAACTACCAAATCTCTACCAAATTGTAATAGGGAAAAAAATTGATGAAAACCCTAGACCAGCAGTGAGCAAGCTCATCCCAGTATCAACATTGTAGGAAACTGGTAGGAAATAATTCCTGAGTGGTGGTTAAAATATACATACTCGTCCTTAAGAAAAGCAGATATTTTGTCCAACATGCATAGCAGGTAAATAGTAAGTATGCAACACGTTGTTTTGCCAAGTAACTCCCGGGGCCAGATAAAACAAGCTCGTTTGAACATTTTATGAGAACCAGCTGATGACTAATCCATGCTGAAGCCTCGCTCTGTGCTTCTTTTCCACTCCAGAGTCTAATCAAACCAGCGCAAATGCCACTCGAATCACAAGGTTTCTCGGGATGAAAGTATTCGTGGAATCCTGCGATACAAACGGTATTTTTAGAGTGATGGATCTCTGGGCTCCCAGCCTCATGGTGAGAGAAATATAGCATTTCCCACTTAACTGTAAGAGCCGCCTCAGTTTTCCATGATGTCATGTGTAGTGCTTGGGTGAAAGGAACTAGGCAGAAGGATGTGTATGGGCTCCAGTGTCCATTTCATTCAGATTTAGATTTTTTTTTCTTCCTAAATGAGCCTAATAGCTCAAGAATTTGACCATGTAGCCATAATCTGTTGCCAGAACTCCAAAACCTCTGCATAAATTGTAGATAACGTCTGGCTTTTGAATTTCTACGTAAACTGTCTGGTAGTTGAAGAAGTTTTTATGTATCTGAGTACTAAGAAGTAAAGTGGTTTAGTGACACACGTTTATGCTGGAATGTTTGGAAAAAGGGGCGAATCAGATCTGTTACAACCTTGCTCAATGGCCCAACATTGGTATCTCGAGTCCATCACATTACTATTGTAGCTTATGTTTGGGGAAAAAATGAGTATGGAAGTGCAAGGCATTAGGATCTGCCTGTAGAACATTTGCCAATTTGGGAAGGACCACAATTTTCCATTAGCCATCTTGCTGAAAGCACACAGCACTGCTTGCTTTAGAACTTTTTGTGCTCCCAGTTTGGTACTTCCCAGTTCCCCAGTCACAGATGCATGCACAGTCCCTCTGGGTCAGCCTCAATGACAACTGCTGATCATTTTTTCCCCACTCACATGGACTGGAATTCAACTTTAAAATGAAGCCGTATGGAGGAACAAGCGGTGTTTCCCTTGTTCATGTCTTAAACGGTCAACAAAAGGCAGTCTCGCAGTGAAACTGACATGACCCCTTATCTGACCTTCCCTGCTATAGGCGCAAACAATTGTTCCTGTGCAGATCTTGGCCAAGCCTGAGGCACCATGATGACCCGATCCATATTTTAGCTGTGGACAACCATCTGAGTTCAGGTGGCCCAGTGGTAATTCTCAGCAGCATGTGGCAAGTCCTGGTGGTGACAAGGTTGGGAAAAATAAGAGAGCATCCTCTTGATGACTTGATGCCATCCAGAGTATCTAGAACCACTGTGACCATGATCAGGATATAGAGGGGGCAAATCAAGAATTAATAATAAAAAAAAAAAAAAACCTAAGACTTCTCTAAAGTGTTCCAATGTGTCTATGTGCATGAACTGTGCAGAGTTGGTGGTTCAGGCAAATGAAAATAGTGGGCAAATGTATAAACCATCTGGTCTTGGTCCTTGTAGGTCTAAAGCAACTAATTAATTGTCTTGGACAAATCTTGTAGAGTGGAAGGCTCTGGCTGTTTGCAATAAGAATCTATCAAGACTGAACCTGAACTTAAATCCAAACCAATCTCCATTATGAATGCAGAGCACTAAATATTATTCTATCCTGCCATGAAAGGGGGGCTGAACAGTGGTATTGTGCAGCATCAGCCTCCTTATTTACCACGAGACGTGTTGGTGGCCTGATGTGTTGAGAGAGTCCACATGATGGCATCGTTCACACAACAGAAGCCTCAGATGTTTTCATTCATGCCTGCCTTTGTATGACATTTATCAGGCTCTGGAAGAAGCCTCGTCTCTCTGCAGCATAGGCAGCCCGCGTGTTTCGTGCTTATTTTAGCCTCGTATCGTCCGATTTAAATCTTGCTCAGCTAGCGAGAGGCCAAACATGTGTTTTAGATCAGGACCAAGTGCCCCCGTCTTCTGAACGTGTGAACGTTTATCAAAATGTCCCACCGAGTTTGTTCTAGGCCTCGTACATGTTAATGGAGATGTTTAAAAACACATAAAAACATGTGTCTGTTTCAATCTGCCATCTCACAACGGCACACGAGAACGCATCTGTCTTTTTAAAGGGGCTTCAGCCTAATAGTGAGGTCTTTGTCATGACAGTCTCCTGATTGGAACTCTAACCCAATGGGTGCTGCTTCATCTAGAAGTGCTTTTGTAGTCTTCATATGAATGGCTCGTTCTTTTTTACTACCTTTAAGTTCAAATCGACCTTGTTAGCCATACAAAAAAAACCCCACCTGGTTTGGTCCCAATTCCAAGTACATTTTGTCATGATCCAGGTGTCCATGGAATGAGGACCTAAGCACTAGGGGCACCTGAGAGGGACCTGGCAAAAGGTCAAAAAGCACTGACCCTACACTATCTACGGGCCCTGTCCTTACCTCGGACCTCCTGGTCCTACACTGCCTTTCCCTCTTTGCAGGAGGGGCGGTACCAGCTGACCCTGCCAGGCATCGGTCACAAGATGCTTAGGATGAAAGGTGCTGGGCGTTGACAGTGAGCCTAGGCGGTGCGAACAAGGTCCTGAACGGCAACATGTAAGCAAAGGGACCTTAACAGCTAAACGCATTGCATGCGTAGTGCATAGCAAATGACGTTATCAGTAAAGCCTTAACAGTGAGGAGGAGTGTGTAGAAAAATAGCGCATGGTACTTTAAGGAAGTAGAAGTGGTATTAAGCTCAAAAGAGTTAGCAAAAGTTAGCAACGAAACATGAATATGGGTTAAGAGCCCAGGTGTTTCGCATTGCCTCCTAATTGCCACTGCGTGCCTGACATGTCCGTTGCGTATTGCGAGTTGTAGTTCTTGCTTGCGAATGTGCCGAATGCTGTCTTGGCCCTCTGGTGGTGGGCCGAGCCATTGTAGCCGGGTTTGTGACACATTTATGTCATTTAGCAGACACCCTCATCCAAAGGGATTACAATTGATAGTCTTATAATCCAAACAATTGTAGGCTAACATAATCCTTCCTCAAGGACTCAACAGTAGCAGCCTGGCAGAGGTGAGATTTGATCCCTGGCCCTTCTAGTGCATAGTCCAGCACCTTAACCACTAGGCTACCACAGTCCTAAGTACTAAGTATTAAGAGGTGTGCGATGTGTATCCTTTATAAAAATATCCTCATGACTGAGGTTAAAAATGAAAGAAAACCTAACCTTGCATCCTATTGCTTTAATATAACCTTTTTTTTTTACAACCAAAAAGCAAAACAAAGACCTTACATCAAAAAATGGTCCACAACAATTGACGTTATCAATTTGCTACTCTATCCTAACATAGAAATCGATGTAGAAATCCAGGTTGTTTGAAACGGTTCTGCAGTTCTGTATTGCAAACCCAGCATGGGAAACTGACAAAGAGATTCAGGTCAAAAAGGAAAAAAAAGAGTAAAAACATTTAAGAATGAAACCTGGAGAACAAACAAATCAATATGGCTGGAATGACCTCAAAGATTGTGAAATTTTATCTGCCTCAAACAGCAGTAATATCTATTTTCCTTTGTTTTATAGCCATTTCATGCAAATCAATGTGTTACCAGATCCTATCACGGAGGTTAAATGAGGGAAAGCGGGAGGTGCTGACAATTTTTGGCTATCGCATCGAGACCAACACCTGCCATAAAACCCTTTTTTATTGTTACAGTCTGGCGAAGTCTCATTCTGGATACGATTATTTTATGTGAACTGTTTTTGGTGACTGGGGGTAAGAAATTAGAGCCATCTGTTTGGAATAGTTTGGTGAGGCGAGCAAAAAGGGATCATTTAAGCTTCTGGGGTTATGAGAACAACAAAGTCTATATGAGGCAACCGCAAAAAATTAAAAAAAAAAAAACAAGGCTGTGTTTTCATCACATCTGAAAATCTGAGTGTGTGACGCTTTTAATCTACTTTATGAAGACATTAATAAAGGCTTCGAGTCGATATTTGATCATAACATAAGCCCGGTGCTGCTTCGTTTACACCGAAATGTCACATCATTTATCAAGAAAAAAAAGTTAGCAACACGTTGCCAAAGCACACGGCCGATACAATCAGCAGAACAAAAACAAAACGCAATCCCAGGTTTCTCATTAAAGAACAGGTGGAAGGCACGGTTATGAATTACGCTCGCTCTCGTTCTGCCGTTCCAGTTCAGCCATGAAATTACTCACATGTACCTGGTTTGAGCTTCGAGCTGGTAATGAGGATTACTTGATGGATCATGAGTTCATATCATAACCCTCATGCCTGCAAATGCAAATAGGTAGTTATGATCCAGAACGCTGAGGAATGAAATGAAATGAGGAATAAAAACAAAGGCTGAATTTCAAACGGGAGTGAAAAATGGTACGGGCTACAGTTCCGTGGCCTCCCGGGAACTTTGTAATTGGTATCACATTGAATAGGATTATATTAATGTTAGTGCAAATTACAGGGTCCCGAGCTCACAGGCATAAATATGGAATGGTTACTTTTGTTGCGGCGCACATGCATGTTCGGTCGACTAAACGTTGATAGGTGATTATATAGGAGACTTTGAAATATCGGTTCCCAAAGCCAAGCTGTTCTTCACCCAAGAGGAATAAAAGTTAGTTTGAGGCTTACAGAGCAGACTTGATTCTCCTGCTAGTCAAGAAGATACTGATGGTCAACGAGGTGCATAAGATTTTTGCTCAACCAGGTTATGAAGCAAGCTTATGGTGGTCAATCAAGTTAAGAAGATAGATTTTATTTGCCAACCTGGTTAACGAACAATATTATGTTGGTAAACTAGGTTAAGGAGCACAATTAGTTGTTCTGTCAAGTTAATGAGCAAGCTTCTTGGTCAACCAGGTTAAGAAGCAAGCTTATGGTGGCAGGTTGATGGTCAACCAGCTTAATGAACAAGATGTTGCTCAACCAGTTTACTGAAGAACAACTGTTAGTCAACCAGGTTTTTGCATAAGATTTTTGCTCAACCAGGTTAAGAAACAGTCTTATGGTGGTCAATCAGGTTAAGAAGCTAGATTTTATTTGTCAACCTGGTTAACGAACACATATTATGTTGGTAAACTAGTTTAAGGAGCACAATTAAATGAGCAAACTACTTTGTCAACCAGGCTAAGAAGCAATATTATGGTGGCCAGGTTGAGGAGCAAGGTTTTGATGGTCAACCAGGTTAATGAATAAGATAAAATTTTACTGGTCAACCTGGTTAAACAAAACTAAACCTGGTTGAACAAAACTATGGTGGACAATCAGGTTAAGAAGCTAGATTTTATTGGTCATCCTGGTTAATGAACAAGATTATGTTGGTCAACTAGGTTAAGGAGCACAATTAGTTGGTCTGTCAAGTTAATGAGCAAGCTTCTTGGTAAACCAGGTTAAGAAGCAAGATTATGGCGGTCAAGTTAAGGAGCAAGGTTTTGATGGTCAACCAGGTTAATGAATAAGATTTGGTTGGTTCAACAGGTTAATGAATAGGGTTTTACTGGTCAAACTGGTTATGAACAAGTTTATGGTGGTCAATCAGGTTAAGAAGCTAGATTTTATTGGTCATCCTGGTTAATGAACAAGATTATGTTTGTCAACTAGGTTAAGGAGCACAATTAGTTGGTATGTGAAGCTAATGAGCAAACTACTTGGTCAACCAGGTTAAGAAGCAAGATTACGGCAGTCTGGTTAAAGAGAAAAAATTTCATGGTCAACCAGGTTAATGAACAAGAGGATTTTACTGGTCAACCTGGTTAAACAAAACTAAACCTGGTTGAACAAAACTATGGTGGTCAATCAGGTTAAGAAGCTAGATTTTATTGGTCATCCTAGTTAATGAACAAGATTATGTTGGTGAACTAGGTTAAGAAGCACAATGAGTTGGTCTACCAAGTTAATGAGCAAGCTTCTTGGTAAACCAGGTAAAGAAGCAAGATTATGGCAGTCAGGTTAAGGAGCATGGTTTTGATAGTCAACCAAGTTAATGAATAAGATTTTACTGGTTGAACTTGTTAACGAACAAGCTTTTGGTGGTCAATCAGGTTAAGAAGCAAAACTTTATCGGTCAACCATTAATGAACAAGATTATGTTGGTCAACTAGGTCAAGGAGCACAATTAGTTGGTCTGCCAAGTTAAACTACTTGGTCAACCAGGTTAAGAAGCAAGATTATGGTGGTCAAGTTAAGGAGCAAGGTTTTGATGGACAACCAGGTTAATGAATAAGATTTGGTTGGTTCAACAGGTTAATGAATAGGATTTTACTGCTCGAACTGGTTATGAACAAGTTTATGGTGGTCAATCAGGTTAAGAAGCTAGATTTTATTGGTCAACCTGGTTAATTAACAAAATTATGTTGGTCAACTAGGTTAAGGAGCACAATTAGTTGGTCTGCCAAGTTAATGAGTAAGCGTCTTGGTCAACCAGGTTAAGAAGCAAGATTATGGTGGTCAGGTTGAGGAGCAAGGTTTTGATAGTCAACCTTGTTAATGAATAAAATTTGATTGGTCAACCAGGTTTATAGGGTTGAATAGAATTTTAGTGGTCAAACTGGTTAATGAACAGGCTTATGCTTGTCAATCATGTTAAGGAGCAAGATTGTATTGGTCATGATCAATGAGACTTGTGGTGTTCTGGGATGTTGGGTGCCGTCTCCCTTATGCAGTCGCCTCATCTCCACCCAAGATGTTCTTAATCACCAGCCCCACTGTACTCAGACTGTAGAGGACAGTAACTCCCTCCTGCCCTCATCCAATCAAATGGATGGGTCATGCTACCAAGGCTTTCCGGCTGAGGACGCAAGATCCTAAAAGCACTTTATGTTCCGGACGTTAACATTTTATAATTCTGTATCACTGTATTTATTTCAATAATTTCTGTGAACTTTTTAGATAACTTAGTTAATTCTTTACCATTTAGACCACCCAGGTTTGGTCTCTTTTGGCATCTTGGTCCTCCTAAGGTTTATTTTTTATAACATTTAGGGAGTTATTCTTGCCACTGTCGCCACAGGTTTGCTCAAATTGGGAATGACAATAGATATTAGAAGACAATTTATAGTTATAAAGCTGCTTTGAGACAGTCTCAGGATTGTCTGAATACTTTAACACATCACAAAATTTGTCCCACAAGGTCGAAACTGCCACATTCATATCAGTATGGGTACAATAAGATAAACACATGCCCTCTCCCCTCCCCATGGTGCACACACTTCAACCTACTTAACATTTTACTGGCTTAGTAACAAACACACTGTAGTGACTCCAGTCATCTAAGGACCTGCATTACACTATATTGGTCAAATCTCTATTCATTCATCACTCACAAGACGAGTGTCGGATATAAAACATCCCACAGTGCAGTGGAACCGGAAAACCTGAGCTCATTACGTCCTGCTGCCTATTTATAGCTCTCTATTTAACGGCTGCATATTAAACAAAGTGTTCACAGAGTCAATTAAGAAAGCACTCGACCACAATGACCTGAAAACAACCCGCACTGTTATTCTGAAGCAGAGAGCCATGCTTTTGAGAGGGGCCTTGATGCATGTGCACAGGGAGTAACAGACATAAAACCACGGATTTCTGCACAGCAAAGATTAAAGGCCGCTTTCTTTTTCCAGGTGTTGTATTGTGGATACAAGAGATTTGGCTTGCGGATTTTACCAAGAGAAGAAGCCTTTCTTTGGAAATGAAAACAGTATCACAATATTCAAGCCTGATCCAGCTCGGCTCAGAAATGAAGAAGTCACTGCAAAGCCCTACTATGAAAACGTAATCGAAATTTTCTAACTTTAACTGTAATTCCAGTGCTGAGCTACTGTTTTTGCCATCTGGATGTTGAATGGAGTTCAATCCAGATCACCTAAAGCGAAATTTTAAATTATATCATAAGTTCCCTCCTGTAAAAAAACTTATTTCCTGAGTTATAAAAATCTAAACAAGGTTATTATTACTATTATTATTATTATTAGTTATATGGGGAAACGTTCTGACCAATCCATCGTATGTTGAATTTATCGTAAATTGAAATGTATTTATCAGCATTCATCACACATTTAATGCTGTACACGACTGCAACTTTTCCTCACTACATTTCCCAGTGCTCATCACTCCCACCATGTCACTGTCATGATCCACGCCAGTTCTACTCCCAACCAGCAGGGGTGGCCTGACTTGGAGCTGAACCCAGCGAGGCAGCTGCGTGGGTTCTGCGGATGTGGCATTAAGCCTCGCTAATCGGGTTCAGCTGGCACCGGCCATATAAGACCACTGACAGAGCAGTTTGGCCTGGAGCCATTAAGATTCAGATCCACCATCACTTCTCACTAGGCATGTCCCAAGCTGCTGAAAGCACAGCAGGATGGATTCACCAGTCCCACTGGTGGGCGCCAGAGGGAGTTAGAGATGAGAAAGGGCGGCATAGAGCCAGGAGGCTCGAGGTATTGTAGGGCTTAACATGAAAGTAGGGACAGTGTGTATTCCCTATGCACCGTTTGGGCCCCCTTCCAGCCAGTCATGTGTCCCTAAGTGGTCGTCTGGCATGGAGACTGACTTAAAGGAACCACACAGGGAAGCCATAAGGAAATGAGGAATCTACAGGCCTCACCCTCGTCCCCATGTGTTTGGCTGGCTCGGTACACCAGCCGTAAAAGCAGGTCTACATAAATCCAGACATGTCCTAGTCGTATCCAAAAGATTAAAAATTAGTCACCTAACTGTGTGAGACAAGACTGAGAAGAGGTGGTACAGTGCAGTGAACGTCTCATTCATTGCGTGGAAAATGGGTCAAAAAGCAGATGATAATTATGGGTAAAAAGAAGTGATTGCTTTAAAGGCCATGATGTGAAGGAAATGCTTCATTTGTAGGTTTTTAGAAGCCTACAGTCAGTGGCAAAAACACCAGTTTACAGGAACTTCTTAAATTCTCCATATACAACTTCTCAGTGGAAATTCTGTGGAATCGTTTCCTCAAGCTTCGACATTGTCACATTTATTTCTGTCCAGAGTTACATTCACTTTTCCCCAAGATCTTGTATTGATGATGGAGATTTGGACCCACTGCCTTCTCCAGCACATCCCAAAGATTCTCAATGGGGTTCAGGGCTGGACTCTGTGAGGGCCAATCCATGTGTGAAAATGATGTCTCATGCTCCCTGAACCACTCTCTCACAATTTGAGCCCCATGAATCCTGATATTGGATCATCTTGGAATATGGCCGTACCATCAAGGAAGAAAAAATCCATTGATGGAATAACCTGGTGGTTCAGTATAATTCAGGTATCAGCTGATCTCATTCTTTGGGATCATAACTTTGCTGAACTGAGACCTGACCTAGAACTGCAGCAGCAACCCAAGATCAAAGACGGGGGTCCTTTTTTTGCCAAGTGTGTATATAAGAGAGAGAGAAATCAGTACTATTCTTTCTTAACAGAGTCTGAACAGGAAAGAAAATGACCGAGGGTCTTTTTATTTCAGTTTATCACTTTGTAAAAGGTATGGTACATATACTGCAAAAGCCACTAATTATTTATGACAGTGGGACCCATGGAGACAGCCTGTTTTGACTTTTCTTACTTCATAGTAATGAGAAGGATAGCATTTCAGGTGAAAGCACTTAACTTTTGAAATCTGACCTTCCTCCACCTTTTGCATGTTCGACAAAATAAAATGAAAGCTGAATTAATTTGAGGCTGTTCTCACCCGCAGCCCAGGTATGTGTCATTCTGTTGAGAAGGCAAGTTAGAACCACATGTTAATTTCAGTAGAAAGCACCTGGATGTGATTAGAGGCTCGCTGTTGACGACAGGAATGCGGCGAACACAGTCGGCATTGCGAGCCAGGTAGGAAAACATACTCGTTTGAACAAAAACAAAAGCACATTAATGCGGAACAGGTCCGAATCAGGACCGACTTCAGATAATACCGCACGCTTTGGTGCAACACTTGCAGGGTTTATTGCTCAGGATCCTAATTCATCTCGCTGCCAACTCATGCCGTCTTAGCCCCATGGTGGACTTTTTTATTATTCAATAAAACAACAATAAGCCTTTTTTTGATGTCCTGAGCAATGTCATCTTTAATTCACCTGCTCGTACATCCCAGCCATTTCCTGAGTAAGCTGAGCGCTGCAGGAACGAGCCAAAAGTCTCGATTTAACCGAAGCCTAATTACGCAATCCTCCGTTTCAAGCGTTTACGCGCCTTCAGAGACTCAGTCATAAGCACATCAGAAACCCAAACAGCATGCTGAAATCAGCAGCCAGAAATACCCAGCGTATGTAACCCATCTGGTATGTCATGACATAGTTTGGACTGGCTAATGCATTAGCATGTTGGATGAGGTAAGCATTTATGAATGCTTATGATCTGCATGCAAAGGTGACGTGTGGCTTCTCAATGAAACGAACTATGAAAGAACGCAGGTTTCCTTCACAGCTTTATTTGTCTTGGTGTCACTAATTAGCCCTTTCTCACTACGTCTGTTTTGCAGTCGGGCGCAGCAAATGGTATGTTGTTTCCGAAAGGATCTTTAAAGCTAACTGCTAAAAGTTAACTTTGCAATTCTAAAAATAATTCACAGTTTTCTTCGGCCCTCACAGAGCAAGCAAAGTGACCCAAGTTCAATTGTCTCACCTTAAGTACTTTTTAAGGTATATGTACTTTTCTGATTACTTCTGTAACTTGATACTTTAGTTTTACTCAAGTATTTATGACTGTGGTAGCCTAGCGGTTAAGGCACTGGACTATGGACAAGAATCCTTGACTCTCTATTTGCTCTTCGGCTTTATTACCCCTGTGTAAAACGTCTCCTTGTAAACTATAAAATTTGTATTTTG
>JAVSBU010000022.1:5659162-5674394 GCA_033118015.1 Loricariichthys derbyi
AACCCCATTGAGAATCTTTGGGATGTTCTGGAGAAGGCAGTGGGTCCAAATCTCCATCATCAATACAAGATCTTGGGTTAAAATGAATGCAGCTCTGGATAGAAATAAATGAGACATTGAAGAAGCTTGTGCTACAGTGAGTGTGTGCAGTAATCACAGAATTATTAGTCTGAGACTTTTTTCTTTTTTTTTTTAACGCAGTGTATCTCGAGCAGCTCAGACTTCAATCCGAGCCATACCTAAAAGCAGAGAAGAAGAGTGTGACCAGGGTTTTGCTGTTCAGTGTCTCTGTGACATTTTCACAATACACACAGTTCCACATTTCATAAAAGCTATGGAGTATGATGTCAAACCCTTAAAGCGGGACAAAAAGCTTCACTTTAGGCTCACTCGACTAAAATATAATGACTTGCACACCAAACACATTCCCCAACATACACAGTAGTCTATAGACTAAACAGTGATGAGTGTTACACGTAGTTCAGAGACATATGATCAAAACATACACAAACATTTGATTCCAGACGTAAATCAAAACTAGCAAAGCAGCGATTCTGCTTTACCTGACAGAAAAAAAGATATTTTTTCTTACGTTTCAAAGAAAAGGTTCTTTAAACACCCTTTTTAGATACTTGCTCTTAAAACCTTTTATCTTCCAAGTATTAGTCACGGCTTCATATTAAGTGAGTCAGGTTATTGAATTTGAAGTGTGATTAGCGTTAACATAACACAGTTCTTTTTAGATAGAGATAATATCGGAGAGTTAGCGTAAATCTAAACTGAAGGAGGTGTTGATGTTCATGCATGTTTGTCTTCCCTAAAAATGTCCAACAGTCAAAAGCGAAAACACCAGGTCAGTCCTTGAAACCCAAACTGGCGCAAAGGGGGGGAAAAAGCAATATGACAGAGTGCAATCCAGATTCAGGACGAATTCTCCAACTCTTCGCTTGTGTTTTGAATTCCAGGCACATTAACTCCTGCCACTTCAGTGAAAACCTCACTCGCTCATACCAGACGTTGGAAGCTTTGGCCCCGGGTGTCACGTTCGATTTCGACCCGTCTGATAGCACTGTCTAATGTAATCCCATCCTCCTAAATCCTAGCTCTCTGAAGAAGAACGCGGCCTGTTAACACCTGTATCTGGACATTCTATTCCGTCGGCGTCTCGCCGTTGACAAATATTCAAAGCTGGATCTGCGAAAGGCTCATCTGGACCTCTGAAAGATCATAGGCTCTAAGACTGTCAGGGTATCTAAACAAAAGAGCTCCAATAAAGCCCTGTTGTACATTCCAGAAGGTGGACAAATCTCCTGGGCTTTTTGCCTCTTTTTTTCATGGTCGGATTCTCGCTCCATTTGGGAGTGTTTACCTGTGTCTCTGGTCATCTCTCTAAGGCTGAGGCAGCAGCGACAGTAAGCAGAGGACTGTCATTAAAGCAGTGTTGTAACACAGCCCAGCGGCCTTTAGACAGATAAGAGCCAGCTGTTTCTGCTTTTTCAGTTCGCTCACAGCTTAATGGACTCTTTTGACCACGTCGCCTCGCACTCACCTCTTCTGCTTGCTTCAGACTTTCTTTCGTGAACTAACCGCATTTCTCGATTTCATTAGGTATCTCCACTTTTACTCTGTCCCCTTTCCCCCTGTCTCTTTCTCTCCAGTCCTGCTGGCTCCACTCAGGACTCGGCAGGCTGTGGTTCCTCCTGTTTCAGTCTGTGTGTGTGTGAGAGAGAGGCCGTCTATCTGATGTCTTCTGAGATACAGCCAAGATCATGTCAAGCTCCACTCCTCCACTCCCGAACTTTTTCAGCTCTGTCGTCACACTGTCTAAACCAGTTGTGACAAAGAAAGTTACACTGACAGACCGCCGTGTCCCAGAAGTGGCTGGTGCTTGCTCGTGCCATGGTGTCAGTTCACGGTATTAAAACGCTCTCGCCGTGTGATGCTTTGAATACGATCACGTTCTCGGTCAAGCCTGTGTAGAATCGGTTTTCCGCAGATCAATCAGATGACTTTTTCATTAGTGTTTATAGTGCGCTGAAACGAAATTAAGGCAGGAATTCCCTTTGTAACCGAAAGGAACCTCAAAGAACCAAGAATTTTCTTTGTTGTTATAAAACAACAGTATTAACTATTTATGCTAACGTTTTCGTAAAAGTCTCTTCTGGAAGAGCTGATATCTTCAAAAATGGTAACAAGTACTGACAAATTCAACATGGAGTTAAACCAGATTTCTGAGAAAGCACTTTCCTAAAGCTGTGATGACATATAGCCAAAAATAAAGCTATATCACAGAGTATGTATGAGTCTGGTTGAGCACACGCTATATGACTGTATACATCCATTCATCACGATCCCAGAGCTGTGATTCATGGTCCTGAAGTGTCATTAAACTGCAGCTCACAGTTCACCCAGATGAAACATATTCCCCCCCCAATCGAGATGCGAGGCCCAATTAAATTGAGAGATTAGGACAGGACTCCGTGACCCTCGGAGGAATTTCACAAGGATGCTCCATGTCTGTTGTTGGACCCGGCTGCTGCCACAACCTCTCCTTAAGCACTTTCACCTGCTAATTAAGCCTTCCAAACTCCAGTCAAGGAGAACTGTGTGCGGCCGGGTGCTCTTTTCACCCTCCCCGAAAACACAGCCTGCTCACAACTCAAGATGTCCTAATGTAAATATTTGACTGTACTTGTATACTGGAGTGTGGAGCGTGGCGAAGGGAGTGGACGGATTGTTTGGGTGCCATTAGCGAGTTTAAGCCCTTGGACTCTTCTAAAATCTGAAGTGCTTTAAAATGTTGGGCCAAGAGCCCGAAAAAGTCTGAAAAAGAGAGCTCTCTGGAACTCGGCAACTACGATTTCATATTTGCATCAGTATCCACTATGAAAACGCAAAGCACCATGTGAGTGTAAATAATCATGACGGGATCGATGAGATTGAGACGTATGTTATGCACATACAATACCAAATTAGCAACACAGAGGTACTTGTTTAGTCCAATTACTACTCCATTTTTGTATAGTACATGGCTCAAAGTTCTACTTCTACAACAAGACAATGATCGTGTTTATGGTTACATGGTACAAGATTTCTGACGTTATCTGATTATTCATGTTGGTCATGTAAACAGCATACTCCAGTTTCTTAAATCAGATTACAGGGTCAAAATCAGATTAACAAAGTCAATCTTAGCTTAGTATTTTTCAGATTTCTCAGCACATGCACCCTTTACTCTGATTTCAATCTGTTTTCTCAATCTGCCGGTTATTATATCACCGGTTGAAAGGGCAGAATCAAACACAGTGGCCATGTTAATTCATTTATTATATAAGAGATTGTGTTATTTTTCAATAAAGTCACTCACAATTATATTGTTTCTAAAATGTAGGTGATTATTTGCTCCCTGACCCGGTCTCTCTATCAATATTCCTGCAAGTTGGTTTTGTTCCACGTTTTTTCAAGGCTTTTTTGGACCAACTCGCTCCTTTGTGGTTAATTTCTATTAAGCTTGTTGTTTGTTTCTCTAGCAGGATCTGGCAACCTGAAATTAAATGCAGCACACTTAAAATGGATCGCTCAAGAAAAATCTCTCATCGCAGCAATATTGAAAAATCTGTAAGAAAGGCAGTGTTGCGTACTACTGATAACTGTAAGAAAAAAGATCGGTATTTGTCAGTAAAGTGGGTCCATGTTTACAAAAACAAACAGGAAGTTTGAAGTTTATATCCTTCTGTGGGATTACTGGTTGTTACTTACTTTATCTGATTAGCCAAGTGCTTGTAAAATCGCTGATCGGTTTCCTGGCAAAACCTGAATATCCGCACCTATCGGATTATTAAGTGTGTGCAAAAACACTCCCTAGCATTTGTTGTGGGGGATTGTTGGAGTTGGAGGAAAAGCTGTCAGCATTAAGTGGCTATTCCTGATCTTTAGATAAGATAATATAGACACAAACTTAGCACTATGCCTCAAGTTTTCTTCTCCCTGATGACGAAAAGGTGGCCACCCTCGAAATGAGGAATTGTCCGTACCAGAAGGATGGCATGCGCCTCTTGTATTTGTTCCAGATGGAAATCTGAGAAGGAATGTTGTCTTGTGGAATGGGAGGGTCTTGCAACTTGGACACCTGCTGATCCTCGGGTGTACGTATTTGAACGTGCTAGTGAACAGCAGGGGCAGCCCTGTCCCGTGCTGGCTGAGTGTATACTAAAGTCGGAGGAGGGCTCAGTGCTCTCCTCTGGTTTAAGACCCTCCCATCAGCACAGCCCTATCAGTTTCTCTCTCATGGAGCAGAGCCCCCACTGCTACATGGGACCAAAGCTTCTCTGAAGAGTCAAGCAGGTTGAGGGACACTTCAGCTTATAGATGTGCAACGGGGATAAGTTTGCCACTTGCATGCTCGCTCTCTCGGGGCCGCTCTGTCATTGACATTCACACTTATCTGACCGGACGGAACTCAGAGGGTTTTAAACAGCGACTGCTCCGTTAATGCGCTGACACTGGAACCTTACTGTGACCAGAATGACCCTGCTGGGCTCCGAACACTCTGTACTGATTCGCAGCAAGTTTAGATCAGGTAAGATTCTTCACCAACAAGTTCTGTCTTAACAATAACACAGTCCAGTATATGTATATGACATGTATCAGTCTATAAAGGTTATATAGTAAATGTGATGCTATTACGATAGATGTCATTGTGGAATCTCTTATTTGCCAGAAGCACCTCCTCTTCTTAATGCAGCGAGACCGTAACCCCTGTTAGTAGCCCGAGTTGATGTCAAACAAGGGTCAAAGGTGATGGGATAGTTGGCATACCCTTAAGAACAAGCACCCTCAAGAACTGGAGTTGGAGTGACCCCTCAAACCCGTAGCTCAACTTTTAGGTCACTTTCAGACCTTTGTACTGCTCTGTACCTGGCATGTCATTTGTCTCTTCTTCGTTCTTCAGCTGAAAAGTCACAGAGCTTCACGTCCACACACTTCTCCACTGCGAGCACTGTGAGATGTAGTCTGAACAACACTGCCACCTCCCTGATGGAAATGTTACTGTTACAGATTACAGTGTTTTTTTCCCTTTCCATGGCTTACCAGCATTACAGGCAAAATTGAGTGTTTCCCTCCTGTCGTTAGAGCTCTGATATGGAGAAAAGTGCCCCCCTCCACCCTCCCTGAGCCCAGAGGAAGGGATAATGTAATTCCTCTGGTCAACAAGGTGGCCTTAGCCCAGGCCAGCTTTAAAAAGGTTGATTGTTTTGACCGGTCTATGTCAGCACCACCTCCGAGGTGCGATAGTTTACACAGAAGTCTACACGTTCAGTGGTCGTCGGCTGCCACCGTCGGCCCCTGTGTGAATGTGTGTGCGTGAGAGAAAGCAGGGCAGATAGAGATCTGCCAGTGTGTCCCTTGGGGTAAAGGCACTGAGAGGCTTCATTACGGGGCTGTAGGGGCCCACTCCCACCACTATAGTACACAATTATATAACCGGGTTCCTGCTATACCAGCTAGTCAGATGGTAAAAAGGTGCAAATCACAGGACGGTTGTCAAGGAGATTGCTCATATCTCTGTAGCTTACGACGAGCACTTGACAAGATCTGTCAAAATATTCTGTAGTCAGATTAATTTTTGGGTGGATTGTTTAATTATCCTTCCACAACCCATTTGTAGCTTTTTTTTTTTTTTTTTTTTTTTACCAGGTTTTCATTCTAAAACTCCTGGTGCTTCATAGAATCCATGGATCTTAACAAGGTTCCCAGGGACTATGATGAAGAAATAGCCCAACATTACTATAGACATTCCATTGAGGATTGGTGATTTTGTGTAACTCCTGCTCTTCTTATCACAAACTTGATCAATAAAATGTCTGTTTTCTCATCTGACCACAGAACCCAGATCAGTTCAAAGTTCCCAGTGGTTGGTTGTGATTTCATGAGGTTTGCTTTTGGAACATCTTCCAGTTTGGTCCCTATGATCATAAAAGATTAAGGGAATTTAGTCTCATGTTTGCACTCCAGTAAACTCTTGAGCGAAGGTGGACGTGTTAATGCAAACACGCTTCCAATTGAAAGCATCAGTACTTTAATACATTAATTCTTTAGCAATGGTGCCAGTCGTTCTGCTTTGAGTTTAAATTGATTTCAGCCCAAAACATTTATGGTGCTACAAAGATATTTATATTGCGCTCCCTTTCTAATGATTTCTACATCCTTGGAATTTGAGCTCAAACTAGCCAGTCTCACTAAAGGACTCTGTATTTAGGTTTGTGTCAAGCTCTAAATGAGGGCTTTTGATGCTAATTACTTGGCTCAGGTGTGGTAGGAGCCAAAAACAAAAACAAACCTCTTAGTCGAAGGAATCCAAGGACTGAACTTGAGACGTGCTGCATCTGTTCGTTGTGTGTTTGCTCTCAAATTTCTGACGGATGAAGTGGAGCATTCATTGAGTTATCAGTACCCCCACCTTGGTGCTTGCCTTAACTGGCAGGGCACAAATACTGGTCAGAGGACAGTGAGTATATTCCAAAAAATCCTAGACAATATAATGACAGTGACATCCCAGGGATTAAACGCAAAGCAGAAAATCTGATAGTGTCATAAACAATACGGCTGGGATTAATCACAGTTCGGATGGACACGCGTCTTTTATGTCCATCTGCGTCACATCAGCTTCACTCCGCATAGACATGGCAGTGCATCAAAGGCCTCTGAATTTGTTTGTTCAGGATTTCGTGCTCTGATAAAGACCATGATGTTCCATCGCTGGAAAACGGATTTAATATCTATGTCCGACATGTCAAAGATTATTCTCAAATGCATGCCATTGAAATTTCTTGGGCACAGTTTGTCGAATGGTGCAAACTGTCAGGGTAGGAATAAGCTGGGTTTTTTTCCCCCACTAATGCCCCCAAGACAACTGGTGCAGCTATTTTAGGCCATTAAGTCAGCCCATATGGTTCTTATTGCAGAGAGGGTTATTCGATCCTGTGTCTGTGTAGCTGTAATTCTTCTTATAGAGGGTAATTATTTGGGGCAATCAAGGGGTTTGGCGCACTTCGTTGCCCTCCCACACGCACAGCCAAATGGCAATTAAGCTGCCAGGAAGCAATTTTAGACTCCCAATTAAAGCTGTTTTAATGTTGGGTTTTATTAATTCACCTGTTGCCCTGTCTGGTTTATTTGTTTCGGAGCAAAAGAACCGCTTGACTATAACAGGGAGACTATAGTATTCTTCCTTTTCTGAAGAAAGCTGCTGAAATGGATGTTCTGCTTCCAAACAAACCCGCGACGGGTGGCGAAAACTGCCAGCGATGTTTGTATTAGGGACAAACCATTCTGCTGCCAACATTAGTGAGATTGTCTTGTGCTGTCGACTCTCTTAATGGTCCACTCTTCTGTGTTGGGCAGTGGGTACTGAGGTTCTGGCCTTTCGTAAACGTGGTCGGTGTGGACCCTGGTTTCAAGTTTGGAGTCAAATTTATTTCTGTACTGCTATTTACAATGGGACATTGTCTCAAAGTATCTAGACAGAGGTCAAACTGAGCCAGCCTAGGATGACAGTGGCAAGGGAAAACTCCATACATGTTGAAAGGAAGAAGAAAGGAGAACAAATTGAATTGAGATGCCATGGGGGTTAGGGACCAGAACTTACCGTGAACAGTGTGAATCCACGAATACTTGTAATCCCCCTAAAATTTCCCTATTTTGATGGTTAAATCCAACCATGTATGAACGTGGTTGAGCTTGGTGTCACTGCTGTGGCTGTTCATTCACACTGCGTTATGTATCAACCAACGAGAGTCCACCTTGTAGTACCATCCGAACGCCAGCCAATAGCATTCGAGTATTGGCGTGAACATGCATGCACTCAACTAATGTGCCATCTACATGACACCAGCAGCAGTAGGAGTTGGGATATGCCTTTGAGACAGCTCATGGAAATCTTCAAATAACAAGTACATATGTTCTACGGAATTGGATTTTCCATGACTAGCAAGTAGATAGTTCCAGAGAAAATTCCGCGAATGGGTTAATTCACGAATGCTGAACCGTGAATAGGCAGGGGTCTACTTTAATGAATAACGTAGACATGCCTTTAGTCTAGTTTTGTTGGCATGGCACGCTCAGTCCACCAGAGGAGTTGGGATTTAGTGCCCTTGATGTGGTCCGAGTAATGGGATGAGGACTAATTTTAGAAGAACATCTTGGTGTGCGAGCTGGAAAGTCAGTGGTAAAATTCACTAAAGTGCTTCTTCTCTACATGGTTTAAAAGGGCTAATCTCGTTCCTTGTTGTGAGGTGACCCCCGGTTCAGCAGAAGCCCACGCACTGACGGTCCACTATCCTGACGAGAGCCACGCCACCCAAAACAAAGAAAGCAACAGAGCCACAAATATTTCTTAAAACAGGATGTGGGTCTCTGATAAACAGATCTCCTGGCTTTTAAACAAGTCTCCCTGCAGTGTGTGGTCTTTGTGGGCGAGGGCCAGTGGATAGGAGGGTCATAAATGCAAAAATGGTTCATCTAGCCAGCACTGCTGAGTGTACGTGTTCTCCACGCAGGACCGAGGGAAGACACTCTGCTATCTTTGCATGCCTATGTGGGATGACGTGTTCCTTAGCAGGCAAGATATACGATTCATCGTCCAGTCTTTGATGCTCAGTAAATCGCTCTCGTGTTTTTTCCTTCCCTCCACATCCAGTCCTGCAGTTGAGGCTCCAGCAGAGGCGGACACGAGAGCAGTTAGCAGACCAGGGCATCATGCCTCGTAAGTAACACCCACTTTTTTCCGCACACGATCACCAGACCCTCTACCCTCTCCACGTTTCTGAGTTGGGCCAGACTGAAACAGGCTCAAGAGGCAGAGAGAAGGTCGAAATGGAAGTATAAGGATGCAAGGAATAGCATAGACTATGGCTCACAAGTGAGAGTGAATCCAACCAGAAATTAGTTTTTAATCCTAGCATCAGATGCTCCAGCCAAGAAACATTTTATACTCCTGGCTATTTCTGAGGCTTGTATCTAATCAACTGCCCTTACGTCCTGTAAACATTATGGAAGTCCTGGCTGCGCTGATGGACGAACCTTTCCAGACTCTTTAACGATGGGTGGTGTGACATGTGAGGCTTGGCCTTGCAAAGGACGTACTGCGTTTCCACCGGTGATCAGAACAAGTGATCCACAATCCTGCTTTACAAGTACTGGCAAGAGTTTTGTTAAAACTTCAGCTGAAGCCAACTCTTAAAAGTCAGAATCCAAACCACTACGGCCGACTATAAACACGTTGCCTCCCAAGCCAGTTCTCAAAAACACCCTCAAAACACCCTTTATTTGTTTCCTCCTATGCCAGACCCCCAAACACAAACAGCCAAGCAGCATCTTAGGAATTGACCAACAGACATAATTCTTCATCCTGATTGGTTACTTACTTGATGCAGCCACATAGATATTTTCTTGACACTTATCAAAACGTGAAAAGTAATTACACAACCGAGTCGAGTTAAAAGTCTTCAATATTTAACTCCAATGCCTCCTTGTTTACATGATGGCCCTCAGGCTGACCTTACTGGAATGCTCTTATGTTGAAGAGGTGCTCTTGGCCTACAAGCAAACCACGGCTGAATATGTTGGCGCAAAATTCCTTCGTGATGTGCTTGGATGTAACAGCAATACCTTCTTTCTATGAGGTCAGGAAATAAGGCATAGCCTACAACGTGCGCTGAAACCATTCTGAATTAGATCTGTGTGGTTCCTGAAAGATCTCAAAGATCTAAAGATGCTGGAAAAGTGGCAAGTACAAAAATACAGCTTTGTGTCCAAGTACTTTTGGTTACGTGTATTGGTGTTCTAATACGTTGGGTTAAATGTGGGTTTGTGTCCCAATACGTTTGGCCATGTGTATTGGTGTTCTAATGCTTTTGGTTAAATGTGGGTTTGTGTTCTAAAACTTTTGGCCATGTGTCTTTGAGTTCCAATATTTTGGGATAAATATGGGTTTGTGTCCCAAAACCTTTGGCCACATGTATTTGTGTTCTAATACTTGGGGTTAAATATGGATTTGTTTCCCAATATTTTTGATTACATGTCTTTGTGTTCTAATACTTTGGGTTATGTGTGATTTTGTGTCCCAATACTTTTGGCCACATGTCTGTGTTCTAATACTTTAGTGTGTGTATCTGTTATTTATATGGAGACAGATCTACAACAGTGCTTGAAATGTGGCAAGTACTTTTGGCCACAATTGCTTGTGTCCCAATAGTTTTGCCCACATGTGGATTCAGTATTGTATTTTTATTAAATAATTTTTAAACTTAAATCTATTAAAAATACTAAATCAGATAGACTCCAAAACTAGGTAGCATCCCACACAGCATGATTATCTACGTAGTAGTGTTTGAATTGTGTCTGTACGTTAAGCGGGTCGAGCTGCGTTAAATCGCAGAAATGTGTAGAATAATAATAGTAATAAGAAGATGAAGGGATAACAATATATATTGCTTTCTATAGTAGCAACGTGATTAAAGAAAACAGACATTGCCCCACAGATGGCCCAACTGCTGAAAAACACCCCAATACCACCGTACACTCCGTTAAAATATGCGGCTAGTGCTCACCCGAGTATGCTGTGTGACCAGAGTTTGTGTTGCCAGTGAACTGGATATATTGAGACAGCAGGCAGAAAGGCTCCAGTGGCAAGATAACTAGCATAAGTGCACACAGGAAAGGAATCTAGAGGCCTGCCCAGTCCTATCAATCTCTGGGAGTCTGCCAAAGATAAACGCCCCCAGAAACACGCCGGGCCAGTCTGAAGCACTTTAAACAGAATGCTCAATGGCTGGTTATCTCCCGACTACAGACCAGAGGTGCACAAAGCTGGCCTTTAGCCACAGCGGCCATCAGCACGCGTTAAATGTTCAGAATGCACGGCAGTGTCTCACAGAGACGTCAGTAGCATAGTGTAGCTACGATCAATATGCCTGGTGAGCATCGTTTTTTTTTTTTTTTTATGATCGTTCATAATGAAGGCGTTTTTTTCCCCTTACTGCTAGAGTACTGTGCAGTGAATACAGCCCTCACATTTCTGCAAATATTTTATCATATCTTTATCATGAGACAACACTAAAGAAATGAAACTTGGATATAACAAAGTAATCAGTGTATAGCAGTATAGATTTACTGTCCTTTATGTCCATTAATATAAATATCTGGCAACAAAAGGGAGTCCACTCCACAGTAAACATTGTGCCCAATTGTGTTGTCCCTTCACTGGTCTCAAGTGACTTTTTAGATGGTCCAGGTGTGAATGGGAAGCAGGGCTGCTAAAATTCTCTCATACTCCCCACTAGATATTCATCATGGCAAAGACCTCCCTGAGGAAATGTTGCTCTCCACAAAGATGTAAGAAGATTGCTAACATTCTGAAACTGAGCTACAGAACAGTGGCCAAGGTCATACAGTGGCTTTCCAGGACAGGACACTCCACAATACTCTTGCTCTACATTCCAATCTTTGTGGGCTTTACCACATTTTAGCCTTTTCACCCTGTTCCCGTTCTGAAAGAGTGGCTGCTACCCATTCGTCATCAAGCTTCTATGAACTGGGTCAACTTAGTATCCTGATGAAGCCTACTACTCAAGTGTAGGGGGAGCCTACAGGAGTTTTATTGTACTCCAATAGATAGACGAATAAATCATTATATCTGGTCATTATATAATTGCCAAAATAATGTCAGATCTAATCAAAAGGTGGCCTAAGACTTTTGCACAGTACTGTACAGACGTCCTTACTCAAACCAACCTGAGCTTAGCAGGATCCAGAAGAGGCAGCTTGGCAGAGCCAGGGCTTAAACTCAACCTTCTAACTAAGAGCCCAGATCTTTATCCATCCACTAAGCCACACTGTTATATGAATTTTTAAGGGCTCATGCAATGCCAACATTATGAAATCTCTAACATATTCCTATCGACTGAACATTTCGGTCATTCGTCTGTTGTTCTGGAGGAGGATGGCCGGCTTGTGCCCCGTGCACACATCTCCCCAGGAACATCTGGTGTTTATTAGACACTTGAAAGCAGAAGTCAGGTCTCTCAGGGCTGTTTGGCGTGTGGCCGCGAGGCGCTCGCTGGAGTGTTATTTCACCCCAAGTTCACTAATCGTCTAACAGCAGCTTGGAATATGTCTGTACATTTAGTAGTGTTCAGTTTTGACAACAGTGGTGTAAATGAAAGTTATGGAGAACTGGAGAAAACATTGTCAAAGCAACGTACGAGTCAAACAACAGTCTGGTTTTTGAATTGTAACAGTGGTTAACCTCCTGAGCATGTGCTGGACTACCAGTATCCACCAAAATCCCATATGTTTCAGCTTTGATTATCCTGGTCAGGGTATCATGAATAGGGTACCAGTCTATCCCTCAGGAACTGCCAATTCATCCTTATCAGAAGGCACTGTTGGAAAGTAGCATTGTTTTAACAGTAGTATAATGACCATATATAACAAGTTTTCTGGTTGTCTTCTAATAAAGAGACTGAGGAAGTATGTTGTGGGCTCCTCTTACACTTGAGCAACCGCAGCATCTGGCAGCTTCATCAGGATACCAAGTTGGCCCAGTCCAAAGAAGCTAGATGAGGAATGGTCTTTTTGGTATTAAAAGAGTATCAGAAGACTAAGAAGAACAGGCTGAAAAGAGAAGCTCATAAAGATTGGAATGAAGATGAGTGGAAAACAAATCTAAGTTCCGACACTATTCTATATGGCTATTACATTACCTATCAGAGACTTTTGTGGCCGATCATCGATCATCTTTCAGCACCTGTGACCTAGGAGGGTCTCGCCGGGATGCACTCCCTAGAAGAAATATATACTAGATGGAAATATAGAAATGGGGTTCTCACAGGTCTGCAGGAATTTGCCAATACAAATATGGCTCACACCAATGATTGTCTCAGGATTGGCAAAATTAGAGAAATACCAATGTTGATCAAATATTTGAATTGAAAATTGGCCGATGTAGACACGCAACCGAGCAATCCTTCCATCTCAATGTTACACCGTTGATAAAATGATAAAACTAATGGTGGCCTAAGACTTTAGTAGCTGTGAAAGCTCTACAAAGGCCAGAGATGATGACAAGGTATCTGGACGATGTCTTGGTCTAAGGCTTAGCACAAATCCAACCATTACTAATCTAATCAGCATCATTAGTGCTACTTAATCAGGCAGGGCTCTAGGAATAGGTTTGAACACTTTTACCACATCGGTACTTATCAGCAGAGAGCACATCCATTAGATAACAAGGATGGGAAAAACTCACAAACTAGTGTTTCAATAGGATACGCTTTCTGCAAAAAAGAAAAAAAAAAAAAATCACGATTTGCTCGAGAACTTTGGCAGCAAGAACAATAAGCTTACCATTGACGTTAGTAAGAAGGTTCATTATGCAAAAGTGGGAACACTGGCTTTAAGCCATGCTTTTTTTCTACAAACATCTATTGACAGACTGTTCATGAGCCGTTTGTAAAAATTCCATCCAATTTGTCCCAAACCCAAATACACGGCGAAATAAATGCCATACTCATATTCGTCGAAGCAATCAAAACGAATACGGGTTCGAACCTAGCGCGGCCCAATCAACCCAGAACGAGGCGGCGAGGACCAACTCAGGTGCTGCCAAAGCTTATTTGTGTAGGATTTGTTGACAATGAGCACATAGACAGCCTGGCTGATGGAAATGTATCGCATTTATTTGGCTCCTTCTCATTTGCTTTTTCAGCCCTGAAGAGCCCAGCTGCATTCCACGAGCAAAGAAAGGGTCTCGAACGCTCCAAGGTAAAAGCCAAGCGCCGCTTTATCTTTCTAAACCGGGCGAAAGCAAACGAGGCACGTGCCACGTTAGCCAGGAGGAACTGATGCGTGGAGTTCTTATTTGGAAAACGAATGGGATAAGCATGAAACTATGTAATACGCTGCACAAATACAATTAGGAAGACCAAACAAATGTGATTGTGTTAGGATTCTGTTAATTTGTCTTAATTATTATCCATATATTTGCAGACCGGGGATTATTTAAAGCAGAAAATCCGAAGTAGGCCCGAAAAGTCTGAGCTGGTCAACATGCGCATTCTACAAGGTGAGTCACACAAACACAGGTATGCACACTGAACGGAGATTACCATAGTTAGTGTTTTTATGTGACTGTGATTTAGATATAAACGGTCTGACATTTAGGAGAAGCCCTTATATAGAACGACTCACAATTTTCACAATCTTGCAATCGAAGCAATTGTGGGTTAAGGGTCTTGCTCAAGGACTCAACAGTAGCAGTCACTTATCTGCAAACGATATGTCAGAGGGACAGCTAAAAATGTGACTGAAAGCCTAAACTGTTCTACTAAATGCTTTATGGAAACTCCCCTGTAACACTTTCGAGGATGGTATGATGGACCTGATCATTTTGTTTGATAGAAGCCAAAAACAGATAGTATTACAAACAACATGGAGGATCAGCGAGATGAACCAATATACATAGTTTTATATTGATTTAGAGTAATTTCATTCATTTTAACCATTGTATTAGCTTAGAACTATTACTCTTAGATAACCACCACAAACTTTAGAATTAGGTAACTTTAAAGTTTAATTCTTATGGATATTGTTTAGGCCACCCAAAGAGATTTGGTCCTTTTGAGTCTTGGCCCTCCCAAAGTGTCTTCCTTGCCACTGTAGCCCCAAGTTTACTCAATTAGGGCCTAGACAATAGAAAAAGCTTTGTTTGAGACACTACTCAATTATAAAAAGCACTTTATAATCATACAAACATGAGTAACTTACACGAGAAAAGTCTCTAAACACATCAACCAAACATGAGCAAAATTGAGTACTGGTTAAGTAGTCACTGTTCTTCTGTAACGATAACTCCCAACTCTCCTTGTGGTTCTACAGCCTTGTTTGATTATTGTGTTGACTTTTTTGATCGGACTAGAATTTATTATAAATGTTAAGACCTCGGCCATTAAAGCGAACAGTATCGTTAAACGGCGTTTACCTGTATGAGCATCATCAATAATTAGAGCTACAAAGAAAGTCTATAAAGAAAGACTTGGACCGTTCACTGTAATGCTGTGTTCACACATACACGGTTGCGGCCGAGTTAACCAAGGTAAGCCTTTTTCGGTTTTACCTGCAAAAATCCCGGTTAAGCATTTAGGAAGGTCAGGAAAATATGCAAATTTAGCTC
>JAVSBU010000022.1:5674494-5687364 GCA_033118015.1 Loricariichthys derbyi
GGATGTTTTTCCCGGTCTAGGCCACGCCCACCACCGGTTAATTCGTAAGCATCCAGGTTTTGCAGGAACACTCCAGGGTACAATTCGGAAGTTTCGGTAAGCGAAATCTCGGTTAACTCGGCCGCAACCGTGTATGTGTGAACGTAGCATAAGCCTTGCCTGATCCTTACTCAGCGATGAGCATCTTGGGTGTGGCCTGACTTGGATCTTCAGGCAATAACTGTTTATGCTAGGGTATGCATGCGAGCAGGAGGTTTTGGGTCTAGATTAATAGTGTTTGCCGCAGCGGTTGTTATGTTTAGTGATTGCTGTGTTTACTGTGCAGACTCGGCCAGCGAGGGACCTGCTCAAGACTCTCAGTGCAAGCTGAAGCGAGCCCGGCTAGCTGACGACCTGAACGAGAAAATTGCCTTGCGACCTGGTCCGCTGGAGCTGGTCGAAAAGAACATCATTGCTGTTGATTCAAGTGTTAAGGAGGCTGCTTTGAAAGGTATTAGCAGAGGGTTTCATTGATCGCTATTACAAACGTGCTTAACCTTCAACAGCGACTGTGCTGGGGACGATTATCAGGTCCTGATGGTCTCTAGAACGAGCAAAGTTTAGCCAAATTCCTGATCATCTCAGCAACCTGGAATCTGGCACAGGAACGACAACTCAACCTGTGTTTACTACGCTAAGTAAACGCCCTACATTGCTAAAGTTGTTTTTTTATACACACTCAAAAGTAAACAGTCCAAATTCCCCAACGCATGTGTCTGTAAATATATTGCGCAATTCACACTTAATGCCATGGATCTTCATTTACATTACTTCAGCATGAAGAGGTCAGCAGCTGGATTCAGATTTTTGCTTAGAAGATCAAATGAAGGTGGCCTCACGCTGTTCTGTTTTGACTCGTCAAGATTTATATGACTCCAGCGATCCACCTACAAAGGTGTCTGACAAGACCTGCGGAGACCCCCCCTCCTCCTCCCCACCCCACCCCACCCCCATCCCGTAACTCCCCCATGACCTGCTCTTGGGGTTTGATTATTAGACCTTCAAGCTTTTAAATAAGCAAAGGAGCTTGGTGATTTACAACATAAACACCAATCTATTTGTTAGGTACTTGTTTCTACACTCCCTCGTCCATTTTATCAGTTTCACTTACCATATAGAGGCACTTTGTAGTTCTACAATTACAGATTGTAGTTCATCTTTTTCTCTAAATACTTTTTCCCCCCATTGCTGTGTTTAGTGGTCAAGACCCCCACAGGACCAGCCCAGATCAGGTACTATTGGGTGGTGGATCATTCTCAGCACTTAAGTGTTTTTTCCCTTCAGTGGATCAGTTTTAACACCTCAGTGCCACTGCTGGACTGAAAAGAGTCTACCAACCAAAAAATGTCCAGCCACCAGCATCCTGTAGTCAGATTCCTACTGGGTCTGATCCCATCATATCAGCACAACACACTAACACACCATCAGCACATTGCTGTCACTACAGTCCTGAGAATGATCCACCACCCAAACAGTACCTGATCTGTGCTGGTCCTGTGGGGGTCCTCACCATTAGAGAACAACGAAAAGGGAACAAATGTATGCAGTTTGTAATCACAGAACTACAGAGTGCTTCCAAAATGGACAATGAGCTTAGAAAGAAGGTGGAGGTCAGGCCAGTCAATTGCAGTCCAACTCGAGTGGAAATAAACTTATCCAAACTTAAAAAAAAAAAAAAAACAAGCAGTGTGGGGGAGGATACCCGACATTCAACAGTGCCCAGCACACTGAGGGCAGAGTGTGCCTGCCGTGATTGAAACCAGGACCCACTCTCAGCAAGTCACATGCTCGGCTTGAACGAGGTGCACAAATGTGCGCTCACACGCTTGCCATGCCTTGAACGCACTCCATCAAATACTCTCTATCCTTCTCGTGGTCCCTCGTCTGACCTCTGCTGATAGGGAAGAGCTGCCAACTATTATCACAGGTCCTTATAGGATGAAGTGGTCCTGTCAGTCCTCTATCCCCTCTCCCCCCGCCTATCATGACACCTCGGGGCCAAGTGCTTTGGCCTAGGCGTTAGTGAAAAACGAACAGCACCAGCGGCAACAGCACACGCCGCAGGAAACGCTCAGCACACACGCTCGCAGACAGACGTGGTAATGAGTGCAGAAAGGCCATTTCCTCAAATATTTACACACGCTTCAAAGGCGTCCTCTGATAAAGATGTTAGTCATTGCTGTTTTATTTTAGTTAGAACCACAATCTGAACCTCTTAATAGATTGTTTTGACTCACTTTTTACTGCCTCCGAGTCTGGATATTCCGCTATAGTTGATGTCCATTTGTTATCTCCACAGTGAATCACAGGAAGTTTCCCAAGCAAGAAGACTCGTATGCCTTTGAGGAGGACAGCGGCAGTGAGAGCCTGTCTCCTGAGCAGCCCCTCAGTGATGAGTCCCAGAGCTCAGCTGGACTTTTGGCAGACAGCAAGGCCAGTGATGTCCCCACCCCCTCACCGACCACAGAGGCTGCACAGGTGAGACACTTACCAGAGTAAACACTGCTCACTCTGCTCTCATTCAGGTACTGACGAAACTGTGAGAGTTCATGGGAAGAGACCTGGAAGTGCAGGGCAGGGGGGGAGCCAACCCTTGACACGGTGCCAATTTATGGCAGAACACACATGCATGCACACAAACACACTCCCTCACTCTGGGGCAAAAACCGTGGTTCTCAAAACTGTAGGGAACCACCCTGGAGGTGGCGTAGGATGTAGAGCACAACAAGAGACTAATGAGGCATGTTTAAGATGCATGACAAATGAATTACAATGCTTAAAATAAAATCTAGTGGAATGGGGGGGGGGGGGGCACTGCAGAAAAATTGAGAAGGACTGCTTTAGAGACATTAGCTGACCCAACAGGTCACACAGAAGCAGGGAGAACATGCAAAGTCTACACCGGTAGAGTTTGGGGTGGGAAGACCTCCAATGTTGTGATGTTCCACCCTCTCTAAGAAACACCAAAGACTGACACGGTGAACCAAGTCCATTCTTTACCAATTGTGTCAGAAACAGTTTTGAGAAGTCTGCCCCCTGTGGTCATGGTCTAAACTTCAGCTTCCTCAACTGTTACCAGTTGAAAGGCTTTTGGCTCGGGGTCATGTATAAGTGCAAAAGTCATTTCCAGTTTACTTCAACAAACGTTAACCTTAAAGTCTATACACCAGCGAGAGGAGATCTTGCTGAGCCTTGTAAATGTTACAGGTCTGTCCAGCAGAGGTATTCAAAAGAATTGGAAATTGAAAAACCCTGAATGAATAAAATATAATTTAAGCCCCCTGATGAAGCAGTGTTCTGTAACTATTAATTCTCTTGCTAAATTTTCAAAACTTTGTTCTTAAGGCAACACAAGCCAGAGAACATACTCAAATCCAAGAGGAAAGTGCACCTGTGACACAAAGCCAGGCAACTCCCCCCATACCAGTCCCTGCAATAATAAAGGTAGGAAAAAAAGCTTTTTCTTCCAACTTTCCCCTTAAAACATAGACATGAAAGATGATCGAACGCTATTGAAACAATACGAACTATAAACAGCAACATACAAGAGCAAGAAATGTCATTTACAGCCATAGGAGGGATCATTTGATCGTTTCCTGCCGATATTCTAGAGGTACACCCAATGTTAATTCACCAAGTATATTCAGCCAAAAATGAAAAAAAGTACATGATGTGTACTCATTTCTCATCTCCGTGAGATGCCAAATACTTTCAGTGAATGCACTGTGCCGTTCCATGCTCTGCACTGCTTACTGATGACCTGTTTAAACAGCAACGGTACAAGCTCTAGCGAAATGTACGGGCCCGACACGCCAATCAAACCAGCCGTGGAAAGTAAACTGATCGGCCACCTGGGTGCACGTCCAAGTTTGTAAATCTGAGTGTGAAATTTAAGCTGCATTTCTGTTCGCTGCCATTTTGTCATATATGGAGGGAATACGCTGCTGCAGCTGGCAAAGCTACAGACGCTGAACAAGCTGATTGCAGGAGTTTAGGGGTTTTTTTAATCTGGCCAAATGTTTCCTGAAATTTGATGTTTGGCTAAGCACGCAGTGTTATTTCCGTGCATCACTTAACGCAGTAATCTTACGGAGGTTATATCTCAACGACGAGGACCTTACTAACTGCTGCTTTGCCTTGTTCAACATGACACAGTCCAAGACATCGGACAAGAACCGTCACAAGAAGCCCAAAGAGGTCAAGCCGAAGGTGAAGAAGCTGAAGTACCACCAGTACATTCCACCAGATCAGAAAGCAGAAAAGTCGCCTCCCCCGATGGACTCGGCATACGCTCGGCTACTGCAGCAGCAACAGCTCTTCCTGCAACTGCAGATCCTCAGCCAACAGAAGCACCAGCAGCACTCACACCAGTCCCAGTGTCCTCAGAGCCAGAGCTTCAGCTACCAGCCCATGAACCAGCCTCCACCAACAAAGTGAGTAAACACCTTCAACCACTCACTATAACACATACAGTATTGTGCAACAGTCTTAAGCCACCATTAAATTAAATCTACCATTGTTTTAGCAATGGTATACTGACCACATAGAATTTTCTCTCAATCTCTTGTTTGGAATACAACCAGAAAATACAGCAAATGTAGTTATAGTATTTTTTAAAAATCAGCTTCTATAGGCTACAGTGGTAAGCACTTAGTGTGCACTCCCCTTACACTTGAGCAATAGCAGCATCTGGAAGCTTCATTGGGATGCCAAGGTGACCCTTCTATAGTCCAAAGAAGCTTGATGAGGACTGGTCCTTCCAAAAAGGCAATATTGAAAATATGCTATACTGTATATGGCCACCCACACCCACACACACCCTAAACATTATAGATTTTTCACATCTAAGCTGATTATGGCAAAAACATGTTATAGGCAAACGAATGAACAGCTTCCACCATGCAGTTCCAGTACCGCCGTTAGCACCGAGAGCAGCGGCTCCTCATCTCCTGTGAAGACCACATACTGCACCCCATCTGGTATGACTCCAGTCAGACCGGGGCCTCTACCCGCTAACCTGGATGACCTGAAGGTTTGAAATTCATTCTTGTATAGACAGCTATTTTACAAACTTAGAAGAAGGGTTAAGCACCATTTTCCTCTTGTCTTGGCAACAGGTGTCTGAGCTTCGGCAGCAGTTAAGGATTCGTGGTCTTCCTGTGTCAGGAACCAAGACGGCACTTATAGAACGATTAAGACCCTTCAGAGAACACAACTCTACTTCTCCTTCCAGCTCTGGGGACATTACCACTGTGACCTTTCCGGTGACACCCACCAGCTCACTCTCCTCCTACCACTCCCCAAATTCCTCTGGTGCTATGTCCCATGCAGGTGGATACTACCCGTACTGCAGCACAACCACCTCCACCCCACCCATCTCACCTGCCTCCTCAGAGCTCAGTGGTTCACTTCCTGACAGCTTTAGTGACATCACTATGTCTTCCCCACAGTTTGGTCTACAGCCATCGCCAGCTCACTTGAGTACAGAGGACGGGCAAAACCTGGGAAACTGCCTGCATGGAGAAGTAGGCTTTGACACTGAGAAGGACAAGATGTTGGTGGAGAAGCAAAAGGTAATCGAGGAGCTGACTTGGAAGCTGCACCAAGAGCAGAGGCAGGTGGAGGAGCTTCGGATGCAGCTGCACAAGCGGAAGCAATGCCATGGCCTGCAAGAGCCACTGCACCTGCAGCCCCCAGGGCAAATGCAGCATTTCTTTGGGGTGTCTATTAAGCAGGAGCCCGTGGCCTCCAGCTGTCCTATGGCCTGCAAGCAGCTGAAAAATGCGCCATCCAACAGCTGCATGGAGGCTATGGGGCACTGCGGTTTAAGTGGTGGACTTCGGACCCTGGATGTGCCCTCCTCTAGAAGCCCCTCTGGTCTGCCACCTTATCTAAGCCCACAGTGTTCTCCTCAAGACTCGTCAATGACCAAAAACTCTAGCAGCCCACAACCAAACAGCCTGCCATCCTCTCCTAGTCACACATATCTACTCACGTCTCCCCTGGGCAGGGATAGTTGTCCACACCCATTGCCTCACAATGGAGCCAGACCACATCCCATGCAGGTACACAGCACCAGCCAGAGACCTAAAGTTACTTGTACTGTCTAGGTTCTGACCCAAATCTAACAATATTTTGTCACAGTTCCAGCAGAAGAATGTTGCTCAGTCTATGAGCTGTTCTTATACACCTGACCAAAGAAGCATGCAGACAGTATACCCGAACAATGCAGAGAATAACCCCAGGGGGTCCTCCAAGACCAAGAGCCAAAACATGCAGCAGAAGGTTTGTAAGGACATCAGTTTTGTGTACATAACATTACCTATGAGGTTCACATCTAAAGATCTGTCTCGACATGCCATCGCACCTACACCTGTCTGCCAAAACATTCAAACCACCTGGACCTTGAAGTTGTCGTCTTCTGACCATAACGATTTAGGCTTGTTAAAGTGGCTCGGGCCTTTACTCGAACATTTCTCCCACATTCAATAAGTTCACAATGAGTACTGAATGTCCATTTACAAAGTAGATCCCAGAGCTTAACATGTGCCTTTGAGACAATCTGTGTCATTTGTTAGTGGTTTTTAATTTGGCTGACCACGTAAGTCAACCGTTTTCCACAATCTTAGGCACTGAATCCTTCCAAGGTAGACAAATAAAATACAAATATTCCATTTCTAGAGCATTCCGTCCTCATGGAATAGTTACACCAGCAAGGGTCACCATCCATATTCACATTATACAGTCCCTGTTTTATGATGGGGACACATTAGAATAAATCCGTCGTAAAGCGAAAGATTAATATCATAGTGTAGCCTACTTTAAACATACTTAAAACACGTACAATAAAATAATTTTAAATACTTGTGTAATTTACTGATTAATATATGGAAAGCAAAAAACAGAAACAAAAGTCCATTGATGCTGCTGTTCAGCTGTGTTACCTGGCTCCTGCCCAGATGCCAAGCATCTGCAGGAGAGTATCGTAGTATCACCAGAGGAAAAATGTTAAATTCAGAATACGGTTTCTGCTGGATGTGGGGGTTTTTTTGTTTGTTTTTGGTATTATAGGGTTTCCACGTAAAATCGTAAACTGGATCAATAACAGGCAGCATCTGTAATCGTAACTGGTCTGAAAATTAACAGACCAAATACCTTTGTGACTAATAATGTACGTACTTGCACTGTTGTAGCAGCAGATGACCAGAAGCCAGCAAATGGATGAGCTCCTTGATGTCCTTATTGAAAGTGGAGGTGAGTATCTAGAACTGTAGTATTAGGCCATTTCAGTTGGCTACACCTTCTATGCAAAGCTGGTTGGCTCTATGGTAAGAGCCAGCTGCTGGGGGCCTGGGTTCGAATCCCATGTGGCCCTGAACTGGAATAGTGGGGGGTAAAACTAGCTGTTCTTTCCACATTGTTTTAGATCCTGGACAAAGTTTTCCTTTTTTTGTTTGCTCAATATTTCTAGCTAAAGTGAAGCTCTTTCCTCTGGCATGCTGTTCTTTAGTTGAGCGTCTAACTAGAACTGTCCGCTCGTTCCATATCCACTCCACCCCTTTTATCTAACCTGTTTTAATACATCACTACCTGTGCTGTAATATCCTTCCCCCTTCCACTTTTTCCCCCCAAAAGAAATGCCAGCTAACGCCAAGGAAGAGAGGCCCCCTGTAACCAAAGTTGTGCCTCATCTTGCAGTTTCACCCAGCAACAATGGCACAGGTGCCACGAACATGCCGAGGTTTCACCGGCACTACAGCCACATGTCGCCCTCAGAGGTGCCGTATGAGCATGCAGGGTCCGGCGACTGCCAGCTAGAGGTGCTTCTCAGCCCTGTGAGCCGCCACAGTGACATCATCCTGGTCAAACTGGGCAACGATGAGGACACAGGAGACTTCCCAGGGCATCACCACGATGAAAAGTTGCTCAGTAACCGGGAAATGATGGACACACCTCTGTCTCCTATGGCAACTAAAGTCTCGCCAGTACCTACAGATGCCCAGGGGCTCGGCATGACGTTTTCGGAGTCACCGTGGGAGAGCATGGAGTGGCTGGACTTAACACCTCCCAGCTCTGCCACAGCATTCAGCAGTAACACCATGACTCCATCGGTGCCCAGTATCTTCAACAGCGAGTTCCTGGATGTGAGCGACATCGGGCTGAACTCTGCCATGGACCTGCACCTCGAGCACTGGTGAAATCCACCAGGGATCTCCGAAAAAGCCAAGTAAACAGCAATAACGCTAAGCACTTCACATCCAGAATCGTTTCTATCCCATTTATCACAAGACATTTCTTTGGGCACAGCAAAGAAGATCAAAGCAATTTACAGTCAGACCAAAGTTCTTCTTATGATTAAGTGTAGGAACTGATCCAAAACGCCTGATCTTGAAAAGCCTTTGGAATGTGTATTCTGGGAACGAATGTTTGGATTACTGGAAACAAGAAGAAGCTACAAAACCAAACTGCATTCATCTATAACACCTATATTACAACTGATTTGAATTTGCAACCTATTTGTAAATGACACTATATTGCTCTAAAGAATTTTTCTGCACGTTTACAGTGTGGGGAAAACACTCCTATGTTTGTGTTATTGTAAATATCTATTAATTCTCACATCGCACCTTGAGTAGTATAGTTTTTGTGGTCACACTTTGCTTTGCATATATTTTTGGAAAACATTTAAATGCATTGGCTCATTTATTTGGGTATTTTTTTTCCATTCCCATTTAATCATTTTATTTATTTAGACAACTGAGATAGACCTAAGCTCAATATTTGCATCTACTAAGTCTGTCTTAAAGTCTTTAAAGTCCATTTACAAATCTGTGCACATTAAGTCATTCATAACCACGTTAATTTTCCTATTAACGACAAAGCTTTATAAATATGGAACATTTTTTAACCACAAAAAGTTTACATTTAGCCTTCTGCCTTCCCCCTAGATGTTGGATTTTTATTATGCCTATTTTTTAAATAATGACTAATATTATTGACCCATGACCCATTTGGTATCTTGGAAGACATCATGTCTGAGCTGTATTTATTTGGACATTTTCATAACGATATTTATACAGAACATATTCATGAGACATTCCTTTTGTTTAAGAGCAGGATCCAGAAGCTGCAAACCCTCACCCAAGAATTTAATAGAAACAATACTTGTAGTACAAAATGGTCGTTCCAATTTTGACTTTTATACAGAAACTATAGAAATGAAACGCTATGTATTAGAACTACAACGACGTTTTAACAATATTTGAAAATAGATTGGTTTCATGTCAGATTGGCTGTTATTCACTAATGTATGTGATATTGATAAATCATTTAAGGAATTCAGTGTCGTACAGCTCCGAAATGAGAGAGCAATAGTAACCAGTTTATTCATATACCATGGTTTAACACACCTTGATTTAAACACGACAGTGCCAAAAGTACATGGACACCCTTCTAATTAGTGTTCTTTGTTCATAATAGGAATGATTCAGGCACGGAATCTCCATAAACAAGAATGGGTTAAATTGAACACATCAGTGACTCTCAATCTGACACTTATTATTTGCACCAAGTCCTGTCTCTAACTCATTAAGACATCTTTGAGATGAACTTATAGCCAACCGCGAACAAGGGATATGTCCAACATCAGTTCTAGACCTAGGACTGTGTTAGCCTAGCGGTTAAGGTGTTTGACTATGGACCATAAGGTCTAAGGTTCAAATCCCACCTCTGCCAAGTGTCCACCTTTGGGTCCTTGAGCAAGGCTCATGGGTGGGGGGGGCTAAATTCTAAGTCTCTCTATACAAGTCTGTCTACTAAATGCCATAAATGTAGACCTCACGGTCATGTTTCAAAATCAAGTAGGAAGCTTTTTTTAGAAGATTAAAAGCAGATCACTAAAAAGGTAACAATTATGATAGCAATATGTTTTTGTGATGTAACATTTGGGTGTCCATAAACTTTTGGCTATAATGTGTACAAATAAGTTTAAATTAATGACTACCATGAACAAATAATTGAAGAAATAAGTCATATTTATTATTAGAATAAAGGCTATAAGTGTAAGAAGACAAGAAGCAATTGGTTATGTGATTAAACAGAACGTAAAGGTTTTGAAGACATGAGAGTGTCCTGAGTGGTTGGACGTCATTGGCCTACTTGCCCTAATCCCGTTTAGTATATAGCCTTTATCTAGGCTTATTACAATTAGGCTGAGCAGGTTAAGGTTGGAGGTCCAATAGCAGATTGGTGGAAGCAGGGTTTGAACTTATAACCTTATTATTAATAGTCCAAAGTTTTAGCTATTGAAAAAAATCCCATTAGAAATAAATGACGTATCCTCTCTACATTTGGTACAACCCACCCAAAGAGATCAAGATCACCAAAAATTGAGGATTGGTCAAGCCAAATGAGAAGGTTGTAAGTTCCAAGCTGTGACAGTTACGCCCCTTAATCCTTAATAGTAATTTCCAGTGGCTCTGGATAAGGGTGCGATTTATGCTCTAAATGTAGCATCATTATTAGTACTGGGCAGTGATATGGGCAGTGGTGGCTCAGTTCTACACTACTACTGACAAGAAGGTGAACAGTTTAAGGCCTTAAAGTGTCGATTGCTCTGATTGTACCTTGTAAGATTGTATCAGTTATAAGTCGATCTGGATAAAAGAATCTGATAAATGCTGGAAATGTGCTGATTTTATCCAAAATTTGGTTAGTTTTCCTAACTGTTAATCAAGCCTTCTGAGATACACCAGCAAAGGAACCCAACGACTAACAAAGTGTGGGGCATTTTTCATTTTCTACTCAGCGCATCTCCAGCTTTAGAGCCATGTTATTAAAAAACAGCCTTTTGGTTCTCCACAGCCGAACAGATCCAGTATTACCTTTGCACTTATAACAGTTCCACAGATAAAAAAGCTTTAAGGTGAGCAAAAACTTTCAAAAACAAATCAGACTCTGAACGATGGAGGATCTGGGCAGCGTTTGTGCAGAATAAGATGTATTATACTGTGTATTGTTTTACTGTGAACATTAGGCGTCCAACGTGGGGCTGTTGAGAAAATGCGACAGATATCAAACCTGTGGACATTTATCTCTAGAAATTCAGCTCTATTGTGTCTATATCGAGAACATACCGTGTATAGGAACAGTTCACTGACCCATTAAGCTGTGAACAGAGGCTTGAAATGAGTGCTTTGAGACTTTTGAATGGATCATGTCATACTCTGACTGGTGGAAGCGCTAAGCTAATTATCACCTGCCGATGCTTATA
The DNA here is from genome assembly GCA_033118015.1 of Loricariichthys derbyi. Lineage (NCBI taxonomy): Eukaryota > Metazoa > Chordata > Actinopteri > Siluriformes > Loricariidae > Loricariichthys > Loricariichthys derbyi. The sequence continues at coordinate 5,685,806 of JAVSBU010000022.1, forward strand.
CATTTCCGATTTGTTTTGGGAGAAAGAAAACATTCCGATATGCCTTGAGAAATCATACTACAATGCAAGTAACCACTGAATTTGCAGTAGTCAATGAGAATGTTAAGAGACTGTGACATCATTGCTTTATAAATGAGTCCGATTTTCTTCTACTATTGGAGATCTTTTCTTGTTGTGTATTAAGCTTGGGTCCAAATCCCTTGCATACTTGTAACCAGGTAAGCTACTACACTGTCTTCATGTCTGTCCAATGTGGTCCTGACATTTGGACCACCAAGAGGCCCAGTAGATCTCATTTAGCCCTTTAATGAGTGCTGGAATTTCAAACAAGTCCATCTAACACACTCCTCTTAGCCAACTGCATCATTCCATCCGACCTCATCAATGCACACAACCTCTGTGTTTTGTTAACCAAACCCATACTTGTTGTTTTTGTCTTAATTTTTTTCTCCTAAAGAAAAATATATAGACGTGACAAAAAGCTTTTGTACTGCTTGGCCACTGAACAGCTTTACAATGTAAACCGTCTCCGTATGTCTCCACCACTTGTACTACTATTAGAGACTTCAATAAACACAAACGAATTAAAAAAGGTGAAAAGCAATACAAAACCTGCTGTGGTGTCTTGGTAATACGGTTATATTACTACGGATTGCAAACACTTCATTAGTATTTCATGCTATTTCCATTTAATTGCTTTGACTGCAATGCTTGAGGCCAATGTACCACCTGATTTGCAGAATGCTTTACTTGAAGTTTCGGTTCCTCTTGACAGAACTGGTGTAACTCAATCAGATTTGAGGGCCTCATTGCTGAGACACTTTGAGTTTAGTCCCCATATGTGATGAAACTTAGGCCAAGTCGTTTGATATTAGCCTATGCAAGAAACTTGGGGTCTGAAACCTGCTGGTAGACCGACTTGCAACCAAGTTTAACCTTCAGGCTCATGTCTTGAGGTTTATAGATAGTCCTCCTTCCTATGCCACCCAGCAAATAAGCCTAACCCACTTCACCACCCCATGCTGATATTATGATGTTCTATATACCTGGCGGTGGCACCACACAGCTCGAAGATCCCTGGTTCGATTGAGGGTTTCCTCACTCAATCCAAAAACATACTGATTAATTGGCGTCTCCAGCTACGCTTGATAATAAATAAATGTTGTATATCTATTTTTATTCATTGTATTATCCGCGGGGAAGCTAATGACTAGTTGGTGACACAGGGTGCAAGACAGGAACAACCCCAGACATGGTACCAATCCATTATAGGGCACTTTGGGAAAACTGATTAACTTAACACACGTCTTTGGAATGTGGGAGGAAACTGGAATACCCGGAGAAATCCCACACAGACATGGGGTGTACATGCTAACTCCACATAGATGGGGCCTGGGGTTCGAAACCAGGATCTCAGAACTGAGAGCTATAGCCACCACAAAGCTATGTTATATATGTTAAAGTTTGTATATCTATAAACTGCTTTTTCTTTCGGCTTTTCCCTTTTCAGGGGTCGCCACAGCGAGTCATCCTCCTCCATCCCACCCCGTCCTCCGCAT
>JAVSBU010000022.1:5696538-5708881 GCA_033118015.1 Loricariichthys derbyi
GCTAGGGGCGGGGCTAAATTTGCATATGTTCATTTCGCCTTTCATGGCAGCACCAAGCTTGCCTTCGGGCTAAAGTGAACCTTCGGTGATCTTACATGGCAAAATGCGGCATATGGGGGGGTTCTTGGCGTTGCTCAGAAGTTTTCGCCGACTTTTTAATGAAGTTTGGCGTGGGATTCGAGGTACAATCATGACACTCTGGAATTTATACGGCACCTGGAAAGGTTTAACGGTAGGATAACTTGCATACTATTCTCCACCCCCTTTTTGCTTGAATTTTGTGGTAAAAGTTGTGGTTTTTTGACCCACGATAACCCAGGCCAAAATACTGCTATGTGAGAATGGGGTCTTACAGAGTAACTAATGTGAATAAGCATCATGCCTCCTATATATTTGGAATACTTGCGTCTATGTGCTTTAAATTCATCATCACCTTTACACCTTCACTTTGACTTGATCCCACACCCCCTGATTCTCTGCTCCACAAAGAAGGAGTTTAAACTGCAGGGATTCAGATTATACACTGCAACTGCAGCCTCAAAGCTTGACAGCAGGCGTACGGGATAAAACCTTTTTCCCGTCCAAGTTTTCCCGCTGACTTTATTTGATGGTTGGTTTCTACGTATGTTTACTTGAGCTTGTGTTTTCTATCTTGTTGCAGGCAGACAAGAAGGACCCGCAGGGGAACGCCAGCATCACAGGCTTTGAGGTCTTAATGCAGAAGCAGCTGAAGGGGAAACAGATGCAGAAGGAGATGGCCGAGTTTATGAGGGAGAGGTAGATCTAATCTGAGCACACGGTCGCAGTCTTGACGTCGTGTTTTAACTGAAGCGTTTAAGCAGGAATAGGTGAGCCGCGGGAGGAATCCTTGATTGCGCGTCATGTTTTCTGTCAGCGGCACGCCGCTTTTTGATCAAAGACATGGCGTCTAACAAACAGCCCAGCAGGATCTTCTGTTAAAGGAAGGTTGTGCAACCGTTTTATGGTTCTTCTCTTTTGTTGCCATGAAAACCATGCCAGTAACAAGCACCGCGTCTCTCAGCTAGTTTCCTGTATTTCATTTATGACACACTTTCCTCTTTACGCAAATAGGGACTGTTTTTCAGAAAAGGAGAAACCTTCCTGCTGAGTGGACAGAGTTATGCAATTCAGTTACTAACATCTCATGCTCATGTTCTTCTACTAGCAATTTGGGATATCCCTCAGTGTGGTCACGTTTCAGCCGTACACCCAGGTCTCATCCCTCATTGGGATCTTGTCCCTCATGAACACTGATTGAGAATGAAAACTGGTTCTAGGAAACCCACACTGCTGGATTATACATAACGGAGCTGGGGCAGCTTCATAACCGACAGCCCTCCGTGTTGTTTGCTTACAACCAGAGAGGCTCAATGTGGCTTAATGTGCTTAGTCACTCTGGTTTGTGTCCCACCCTTATTCTGGTGAGAGCTATATTTAAGTCCAGCAGTGCACGTTTCCAGGCAACTGGTTAAAGTCCAGTTTCTTTTGGCTGTCTTGAAGTTTCGGCTGGGGTTCATACACTTTCCTGTCTTCTACTTGAGGATCTCCTTAGATTGGTGGCTGGGTTGGTGGCGATCACATGCTGTCATACACCAGAAGAGTTTAGGAAAGGGTTATGATGGTCGAAAAAACTGCTTACCCCCTGAACCAGCGAGGCTGGTGGATCAGAACCAATTTTGACCTTGGGAACCGATTCCTGAATCGCATTGTACATTTACATTCGGGTCTGATCTGAGTGACCATATAAAGGTCTGGGAGGACGAGTCTGGTGTTACGCAGTTCCTTTACACTCGGTTGACTCAGAGCGACCAAACAAGGGTGCAGGAAAGAGGAACGGCTGGAGGAGAGCAGCTCCAAAGGAGAAATGTTCTAGCCCTAACCATTGGTCCCCCGTTACCTCGGGCCTGGGACCTACTGCCATCCCTCTGAAAAAGAATGGCGTTATCTGCTGACCCTATTCCCTCACGCCTGGGTAGAAGGGCAGAAGCACCTTGGCACCAACTGGTATGCACCGCAAAGGCCCGTCCCCCTGACAGATCCATTCAGACAATGGATTAAAGGACTTCAGATTCAGGTGCTCAAATAATTGAGTTTGACTGTAGCTGGTAGTTTTTCCATGTAGTTTTCCCACTACACCGTACCCCCAAAAAAACTGTAAAAAAAACACAAGGGACACTAATGCATTCCACGAATTCTGTTTAACTCTTTCCACTGACCAAAAAAAGTCTGGGAAAGTTCTCTCCGAGCCTTTTTGCATAAACATGATGTAAGGTAGTACTATTTTGCGCCAGGGTGAAGCAGTCACACAGAGTGCACAGAGAGAAGGAAATGACCTCAGCGTGTGAAATCCAGGACTTGTAGAGCTAAAAATGGATGATGGGATTTGTGCTTTCTTCCAAATACATCACCTTTCTCCTGTTGCAGAATCAAGATCGAGGAGGAGTACGCCAAGAACCTATCGAAGCTCTCCCAGGTTCCTCTGGCAGCTCAGGAAGATGGGTGAGTGTTTAGTTACGGCCGAATTAATGGCTCTTGCGCCATTCTGGCTCTCAGAGTCATGCAGTAGCCTCTTGGGGATGTGAGATAATATCTTAGCTCAGTGTGGATTTCTAACCGGACCAATACCTAACTGTTCAGGGAGTCTTGGCCCAAGCCAGCTGTTTTCAAACCAAAAATATTTGTAACAGCTCCATTTGCCTGCATTCACACAAAATTCTTGACGTAATAGCAAACTCTGTGAGTGCACCATTATGGTTTTCGCCTGGCCTTCACGCTGCAAATTACATGCTACGCTTTAAAGTATGAACTCTGGACATTCCTGACATCTGCATGTGTGCAGCATAGTGCCAGGGAAGCAACCGTTTATTTGACAGAGCAAAACACGGCTGGAAACAAAGCCAAACACAAAAAAATGGATCGTTTGTAAAGTTATACACTAATGTTTCTAAACCTCAAGAAATCTCTGTGATAGAGCTGATCTGAGCTCACCACTTTTCTCCTCCTTACAAGAGATGATGATGAGCAGGTCAATTACGTGTGCCGGAGGTCCAGCATATTTGAGGATTTGTTGTTATTCGTAGTGGAAAACTGAGGCACCACAGCAGGAGAAATAAATAGCGGAAAATAATAGTGCACCCCCTGCAACATGGTAAAGCAGGAAAACAAGTCGAAAACAAGCAGAGAAACAGAAACTGCGTGATGGAAGAGCAGCACATCAGGTAAATGTGCTTTTCAGTCTTATGACTCTCATATAAAAGTTTCTAAATTGATAAATACGTGCGGGAGGAAATAGAAAAATAGGGAAAAAATTGAAAATCAATATGGGGTGGTCAAAATTAACATTAAATAAATCAACATATGGGAAACTCTGCAGTATCCTGCCTGTTTAATCAATACAGGTACACCACAGTAAATGATATTAAAAAATGACTTTTTATTTACTATCCATTCAGTCATTGTCTTATCAATTTATCCTGTTCAGGGTCGCAGGAGAGCCGGTGCCTAGCTGGCAACACAGTGCGCAAGGCGGGAATAATCCTAGACAGGGTGCCAATCCATCATAGGGCTCACACTCGGGACACTTTGGAAACCCCTAACACACATTTTTGGACTGTTGGAGGAACCTTGAGTACCCAGAGAACATGTGGACACGGGAGAACATGCAAACTCCACACAGGTGGAACCCGGGGTCAGGATCTGTGAGGCGCCTTTATAATATTATAAATTTTATTTTCTCTTTTGTTTATTGCAGATCAAGAGGCAAATTCAAATATTTCTACATTTTTTTCTGATCTATAAGGAGAAATTTTTGTTGTGCAACAACTAAAGATTGGAGTAGTTTTGCTTAGGTTTAGTTTTTAATAAATATGGTTAATTTAAGTTTTGCATTTTTCATAACCTACAATAACCCTGCTTTTTGCTGCACAATTCTGACCAGCTCTAAAACTTCATCCCTCTCTCTCTCTGTTCATGCTCAAATTCCTCGTTCGGTTGCCATGCCAGTCTGATAAGACGGCTAATTGTTTCATACATAGTGCAGACCGTGCCACGGAGGTCCGCCTACCCTTTCCTACAGACAGGCGCCACAATGCTCTCATTCTTCTGCCTCTCAGCCTGAGTTTTGTTGTGACTTGTGATGGCCATTGTTTCTCTAGCTGGCTTCTGCAGCCCTGTTCCTGAATCTGCAGCTGTATCGCTTTGTCATAGGACTGCAGCCGTGACCTTTCTGTCCAATCATGTGCTTCGTTTAAAAATGTGAATGCAAGCAAAAGTTTGGTCAGAGCTTGTTTTATCTTAATCGTATCTGACTGCAAGCAGGAGACGGGGACGAGAGTCGATTTTTTATGACTTATCGTGGTTTCTTATGGATTTGCCTACGTTGCAGTGTCAGGCCGAAAGGAATGTCCAGTTCAAAGCAGGGATTTTCTCTTGGCTCAGCCTGAAAAATGTCCAACAAATTCCTGGAATGAAGCAGTCAATGCTGCTTACGTTGTCTGTTACAGACTATAGGCTCTCGGTCAATAACGTTACCTGGAAACAGCTCTGAATTCATTATTATCGCCAATTATTTCAGCAACCCTGATTCTCTTAGTTTAATGTGATCACAGTTCTGTGTGGTTCAAAGCTCATTTTGGTTTCTCATCCATGTTCAGCACGCTGGGGGAAGCCTGGGCCCAACTAAAGAAAAGCCTGGCAGATGAAGCCGAAGTTCACCTCAAGTTCTCCTCCAAGGTAAAACCCATTTTTTTGCCAGCTGCTGTGACATGAGTGCTTCCCCAGGCTACTTCTAACAGATGAGCATCCTCCTGAATTTGTTGGTTTTTTTCTTTCCAGCTTCAGAGCGAGGTTGAAAAGCCGCTCCTTGTGTATCGTGACAACTTAAAAAAGGACATGAGGAAGCTTGATCACCAGATTGCAGATCTCAGGAAGCAAATGGCCAGCCGATACGCCGCTGTAGACAAGGTACAGAGGACTAACAGTTTTGACCCAATTTATGCCCAGGTCTTCCATTTCCAACACTCTGTATATCTATGACCATTTGTGAATCTTTCCCATGCATTATTTAAGCTCCCTTCTATTTCCAAGGGCACCACACCAAACCCTGGAGGCTTTCCAAACTCTATAAATAACCCCATTGCACCGGCCTTCACGCATGACCTTAAAACCAAGCACATAATCACCTGAAGCGTCAACGCTATAAACAAACCAACGGCGACAAGCCAAGCTCATTTCAGCGCTGTCACTACACAAGACAGAAGAATTCTGTTGCACAGTAAATCATGACTGGTAATTGAATGAGGCCTGTACATTAACTCGTCTCCCATTTCTCGGCTCCTTAAAGGCACGTAAAGCTCTCGCCGAGCGCCAGAAGGACCTGGAGGTCAAAACACAACAGATGGAGATCAAACTGAACACAAAGATGGAGGAGGACATCAAGAAAGCCAGGAGGAAATCCACCCAGGCAGGTCAGTCACGATTCATTAGCTTTTATAGTCCCTATAGTTGATGCAGTGCATGAAAGCAGTTAGTCAAACCGTTACAAGATACGAATGAAGTCCTGCGTAGGAGCATTTGAAGGGTCGCTGGCAACTAATGTGGAGAAAAATTGAAACAATTAAACGCTCAAAACTAAAAGGTCAACTCAAAGTCATATTTATTTCTGTAGCGCTTTTTGTAGTAGAATATTGCCGCAAAGCAGCTTTACAAATATCTAGGTCCACAGCACCAATTGGCCAGGCCTTATGGTCTCACATCAGTGCCCATCTGTACACTCATGATCCAGAACGGACTGGCAAGATTTTAGCCTCAAAGGAGTCGAAACCCATCATATTAATACCCATGTCAACTTTGGCTGTCCACAAACTTTTGGCTATACGATGACATTTTAAAAAGTACATACTTAGGGCACCCTAAGACATAACATAAGCAGCTTCTAAAGTGCTCCGCTCTCTACAGTTTGAGATTGTTAGAGTAACTTTCAAACCGCTGCTGAGGATGTGGCCACAGAGGCATATGGTTTCTCACTGAGCTTTAAAGCCTGGTCTATCTTTGTTTTTCCCTGGAGCATAACTTAAATTTAGGGCAAGTTTGTTTTGACATGAGATATTGAATTACACAGAATTTACAAGCACACAGCAGAGGAAATGAGGAGGAGCAGCAGGACCCAAATTAGACAGAACGGAAAGACCCAGATGGACAGCTATGACACCAACGTTAGGATAAACTACCCTGCTACCCTGTAAAACATTAGCCAAAAATAGAAAGTTACCTTTCTTAGAACTATTGTTCAAAACTTATTTGCTACATTTAGGTCACTATGATGAAATCAAGGGTTTTGCTGCTCCCTTGTGTTGCGTAATGCTCATTACCTGTTGAGAGCAAGTGAAGAAATGGTTTAGTAAAATAATGGAAATTCCAGTTTTTCCCTCAACCTTAAACGTCTGTCTGGAGTTTTTTATCCACATTTGGAACTGTGAGTATATAATCAGCATGTAGATTCTTGAAGACGTTTCACCTCTCATCCGAAAGGGGGGCTAAGACATCACCTATCAGCCACCTATAATGCAGTCCTTGGCACCCTGCCCATACAACTGAATCCACACCAAAACCCAGCTGATTTCAGTGACCCACAGGAGGACGGAGAGAATCAGCATTCCATTGTTCACACCAATGGGCCATCCACGGATCACCCCAATGACTCCCGAGGCCATTCACACCCAGCCTCCAGGGACCCACACCAACAGGAGGACTCAACCACACTCCAGATGACCTTTTCATCCATGAGAAGATAAATATCTGATACTCCCTACTAGTCAATTTGAACTGAAGAAGCCTTTCAGATGAGAGGTGAAACGTCTTGAAGAATCTACAAGCAAGTCTCTTCTACCACCCACTGTTACCATGACCTGGACGACTGAGAATCTTGACAGACAAGAATGAGATTACATAGATCTAGTGTAATGTGGGGGCACCCCTGGTTTGGTTACTTGACAACCACAAACCCAGACGCATCACAACCATATGGACTGAACAGCACCTGCAACTGAAGGTCTAAACAGAGCCGAGAACCAAAGTGCAACTCCATAACTGAAAGACCTTAGCTCTCCAGAGGTAGGATACGAGCTAGAGGTACCCAACCTTGGGAACTGAGCTCCTAATATTAAACCACCCTACGTCTGCCATCTTGGTTGTCTGAAATTCTGGTAAAAGCCAGAATGATTCCCCTGATTCTGAAATCCCAGTAGTTTCTCTGGGAACATTACTTTCATGTGGTTGACTAGCTCCAAAGGTTTGGGTCATGCTCCGTATTTATGGGCTGTGTCCAAAATAGTCCCCTAAACCCTATTCCCTGTGTTCTACACAAGATATAGAGCACTATTAGGCTATAGGGAACAAAGATCAGTCAGTATCCAATATTATCAGGATCCTCTCTGTGTACGAGTGTAAAGTGATGTCCTTGTAAATCCACAGGCCCCTGGCAGGTGCCTGCTACTCGACTCTGGATTGTAAAGTCTCCCAAGTCTCAGGGATCTTTGGGGCTTAAATAGGAACAGGCCAGGGCCTCCCTTTAAACATGAGACAGAAGCATGCAAAATATATTTGAATCTGTCCTGGGACGTTGCCCTATTAGCTAGTTAAGTGTACATTTTTTAAGTTGTATTTCTCAACGTTGCTACTTTTTATAATCCATCCATGTGACTTTCCACATCCACAGTGTTGTATATGATGTGATTGTTTATCACAGGTGATGATCTGATGCGATGTGTCGACCTGTACAATCAGTCCCAGTCCAAATGGTTTGAGGAGATGGTCACTACGGGGCTGGTGAGACTTCAGTCAGTATTACAAATTAACTACTGCTAATGGAAGATCATAACACGTAGAACATGTTGAATATTTTAGGAGCTGGAACGACTGGAGGTGGAGCGTATCGAGATGATCAGAAAGCACCTCTGCCAGTACACGACGCTGCGGCATGAGACGGATATGTTCAACCAAAGCGTAAGTCTTTTTGCCTGGAAGATGAACTGTACGGGCAAAACGTTTTGGTCACCCCATTCTGTTACTACAGCCATAATATGCAGTGTAGTGGTATGTAACAGTGTAGTATGGCTCTCTCAGTAGACATTTTTTGACACTTTCATGGAGTTCCACCTCGAATAACTAAGTACGTCAACTTCATGTGCACAAAGTCCAAAAAGATATGGTTTGATGGCTGGAGCAGCAGTTCGCTGGCCCATCACTGTGGCGACCCAGGATTTGAGTCCCAAAGGTTCCATACCAGTCTGGTTGGGAATCACACTGGGAGGGTATGGGATGTATAAGGGAGGGTAGGCTGGGAGGGGATTGTCCTCCAGCTCAGCAACAGTGAAAAGAAAAACTGATGGAGAACATAACTAGGTTAAACAAACCCCAATCATAATTCCATCAGAAGATCCCAACCTCACATTCATGTTCCAACATGTACTGGAAAGACCTCTAAGAAGAATGTAGCAGCAAATTGTTAGCAACTACATACTAGCACCCTTATATTTGAATGGAATTCTTGGGTGTCCACAAACCGTTGGTTAAATCATTGATGTTTGACTTTCATTTAATCTATTTATATATTCCATTTCCAGACCATGGAACCTGTGGACAAACTGCTCCAGATTGTGGATCCATTGAAAGACAGAGAGCTCTGGGTGAAGGAGCACAAGACGGGTGAGGTGAGACCGGTCAACATGGAGATCTGAGCTGTAGGAAGCCGTCTAGTCTTCGTTCAGTCTGAACATCAAACCTGAAATGAGAGCAGTAACTGCTGTGTCTGAGGAGATGAAGCTCTACTGCACGAAAGTGAAACCTGGAACCAACAATCACAGATGCACAGCAGGTGGACCGCACCTTACCGTATTATAAAGGATCTGGAACGTATCGCAATCATTCCAGGAACTTCAGAAACCCTTTTATAATGCAGAAGGCTGGGAAACGTCTGTTTGAGCTACCACATGTCAAGTCGTATTGATTTGATATTAATACACTCTAATAATCCAATCATTGCTTCAGATAGCGATGTAAACAGCAGACCCTGATACCAGAACATGGATTTATTTTTTTGAATTTGGGGTAACCGACCAAGCTAGACTGATTTTAGTCAGGTAATCAGGTTATACGCTGAACCTAAAAATACGCCCAGCGTGCATTCAGGACGGAATTAAATCTGATTACTAAAAATCCCTTTTTAATGTGATATCTCAACTGGCCACAAAGGCTTTTGGCTCCTCAGTCCAGATACAGGATGCATTGGGGTTAGAGAACCTAAATTTAGACCCTATTTACACTAAGCTTTTTTTTAAAAATCTGATCTTGCAAACATCTTCAGAAAATCTCGGAAGACACGTTTTAGGCAGATCCTGAATACAGGCTCCACCTGTGTGAAGTTTGCATGTTCTCCCCATGTCTGTGTGGGTTTTATTCTGAGTACTCCAGTTTCCTCGCACATTCTAAAGAAATGTGAGTTAGGTTAATTGGTGTTCCTTAGTGTATGAATGTGTGCTTTACGATGAATACGTCTAGTCTAGGGTTGTTCCTGCCTTGCGCCCTGTGTCACGGCTAAGACAATGAATGAATGATGTAGCTTCACCATATATGAAACAACCAAGTAAAAACTTCAGTCCCCTGTAATTAAAAGATAGGACTTTTAAATACGTATAGAGACTTGAAGTAAGGTGGCGCCCTCTGGTGTTAGTGGCATTAAATGACTCCTAAGTGTTTACACCTGCATTTGAATGCGGATAATAAATATGATATAATATAATTCCATGTAGGAATCAACAGTGAGTTTCTGGGCTAATTCATGCATTTCACACTGAGCTCACAAAACATAGACCAAGCTGCTGATCCTCTCAATCTGGTTGGCCTGCCTCATGGGTGTTTTCAGGTCTTATAGCGGTTCCAAGCTACCCGTGTCTTATGGGATCTCAGGGGTTAGGAGAATTTATTTACTCAGCAAATGCATTTATACAGCATGACCCACAAATGATTTTGGTTGAAGGTTAGGGACCAAACTGGTTCACATTCCGATTAAACCCTTTGCGTCACTGCCTGCAACTGCTGATTTGTTCCGTTGTATTTACGTAAGAAAGCACAGATTAACAAACAACTGAGTGTCACATCGTAATGTGATCGACTGCTTTTATCTTTAATGAAAGTTTTTGTATGGTATAAGTGGACCGTGGGCTCCTAAACATCCAGACGTGGATGAGTTATGTAAAAATAAGAGGTACAGATAATATATTGATATTCCTTTGCACTATGCTACTTTTTATACCAAATGTTACATATTATTGAACAGATTGTGTTTAAAGTCTGAAAGATTTACCAGACTGCCTTCTTTTGTTTTGTATGATTGCAGGATTAGCGACGTACATTTCTGATCAGTGTTGTGCAAATTGATAAAGTTACCACACGTGTAGGCTATAATGAACTGAACTAATAAAAGGCCTTAAACTATGATTCCACTTTTGCTTTTTTTTTTTTTTTGCTTAAAATGTTAGTAAAGTGTTAGTAAAACTGCATGTTCAGATCTTTATGGTGCGACAGTCACACTGCAGGAGTGTAAGGATCAAAACATGACTCAAAGCTAAACAACTACTACTTGAAGAACAAAAGATCATCCTTGACTTTCCTCCATAGGCACTTTGACCTACCAAATGGGAGCTTTAAAGACTGGGGAGGCCAAGCATTGAATAACATCAACGGATATGAATTTGCATGCTGTCATTACAGCAAAAGGGAGAACATACCAAACACTAGTCAGGTTTAAATGTGTTTTTTTTTTTCACTCAAATTGTTTTACTGATATGTTTTACAAAAATTGTACTAAATAAAAAAATGGAAACTAGAAGCAATTTCACCACATTAAATTTAATGTTTAAAATATGCATTGCATAGAAGAATGACAGCGCATAAAGTTTCATATATTTACTGTTAAAAAAGGTTTAAACATATAAAAAGGCAAGTTAGTACACAATGAAAATCAATCGTGTAATAACTTTTTTTAGACATTACATAGATTGTACATGAGGGAAAGAAAAGTTGTAAAATTGGATTGTAATTGAATGTACCAAAAGCCCAAAGCCTCATTTACTGGAATAACTTATATTTTTAAATCTTTTATTTATCAGCTGATTTCTATTACTTCAGAACATTTAAGAGAAAATATGAACTCAAAAAACCCCAGTGGTATGTTAAGGGGGAAACATAAGTAACTGAACAGTCATGGAGTTTAGTCATTTTTTCTCTGATTTACTGGAATATTTCACACTTTACTGCCTTTGTTTTCTCACAGCTGTCACAACTGACAGTTTTTAGTTTATAGCAGAAGGTTCGTCCCAAAAAAATCTAGCATGATGCAAGTATAATGGTGCTTCAGAGTTTAAATCAAACGAATCAATTATGCGAGTGTAATAAGAAAACAGCAAAGACCAACACAAATCCCATGCTGGATCAAACCGTTGCTGGTTTACCTGCTGAACTTGCAACACGCTGCTTGACCAGCATACCACAAACCTGGAATCCATTCAGGTGACCAGCATATCCAGTGTCCAAATCACAACATACAGTGGTCATGCTGGTTCAAGATTGTCAGCTAATCATAGGCTACTGAATTATAAATGTTGGTCTGTGCCTGAGGGAGTGGTTGCTGGAGAGGGGGAGTATCCTCCCAGACTCTGCAACAGCGACCCCTACCCAGCCCTGGGATGAACTGTTAAGGCTATGTGCTTTCCGGTGTTTTGTAACTCTGGACAGGTAAAAATTTGGAAAACAAACTTGTATGTTAAAATACTAATAAATTGGTTCGGATAGTGAGTATTCAGATAGCGGGGTTTTCTTTCATGCTTATGGGACAATGTGTACCTCGTTCATTTCTATTCAGAACACCACTTCAGTTCAAAACAAACCACCAATAACCATCATAGTTAAAAGTGAATAAAGTTTAGATTACTCACATAAAGGAGGAATGTGGAGGCTGGAGTAAGAATTCCTCCTTTCACTATTTTTCCCATAATCATGTTAAATTCAGATACCTGAGATTGACTGGATTACTTTCCCAGACCTCATGATTAGGGCGACATCTAGAGGTTAAAATGTGCAGCCACGGGCCATTGAAGGCAGAGGGAATTCTATAATATACTACATTATATAGTGTATTGTATTAATTAATGTAAAAAATTAAAGAACTTCAGACTGGGCCCTCATCTAAGCTAACACTTGAACCTTCTGCAATGTCTATAAATTCAGTCCCGCGCCAGTCAACGTACATTAGATGTCTTCAGATGTA
>JAVSBU010000022.1:5755191-5767373 GCA_033118015.1 Loricariichthys derbyi
CAGCTAGAATGATAGGAATCAAACAAAGATGGCCACTGCCGAACAACCCTTTCAAAATAAAAGACTCCGCCTTTACCCAAATGTATAGACTGGTATGAAGTCTCTCGTGTAATGAAGTTAGCCACAATAAAGTATTTACGTCAATGGTAAATATAGATAACTTAAATATCAATTAGGTAATTAACCCAAATGAATAAACATTTTAGGTGGGTTTTTTTTTTTTACGCTGTATAATACGTACTACGCATGTGCAAAAATACTTTAAACGGAGTACAGCAAAACCCCGTGAAACAGCAAAAATACGACAATAAATATTTTACATTAATATTTTTTTGAAAATCCGTGAAACAGCAATTCCGCAATAAACGAACCGCAAAGTAGTGAGGGAACACTGTATATACAGTAATACCTCACCACTTCGCGCTTCAGCTATTGCGGCTTCACTCTTTCGGGATTTTCATAAGATATTAATGGGAAAAATAAGTTTTCTACTGAATTTGATGGGCGGAAACTATATATATATTTTATGAATTTTTACCTGAAAAAATCCCAAAATGTATAAAATATATTATAAATATTAATTCTAACTAATTATTAGGTATTACAGTGTTATTATTAGCTGTGTTTTATCATTTAAACCAGACCACTGATGTAACCAAGTGGAGCTGCTTCTGGGTGTTTAGGCGATTGCGATTAAGCGGTCTTTATTGCCACCTAGCGGCGAGGTGCTGATGCACACCTAATTGAGTTCAGCTGGTGTTTATAAAATCTTAATATAGTGTATAAATACTTAAATATACTGTTTCTACTTCGGATTTGCATTTATTGCAGGTGGTTCTGGAACGTATCTCCCACGATAAACGAGGTATTACTGTAGTTCATGCTCTAATGACAGAACACTAGGTACAAATGAACCTTTGCGACACTGACTGACAGAAAATAATCGCATTCTTGAAAAGGGATTAAGAATCTATCGGTAAGTGCTGCAAGTTTTATAAAAGATATAAAGATTACTGTATTGTATAGTGCTGTTACTGTTTAAGATAAAACACTGTGTAAAGTATCTAAACTACCGTGTGAATGGTGACGGTCATCGAACGAGCACCAAGCACTGAGCCTCCCCTCAATGGTTTTGCATGTCAGGAAGCACTCACAGCTCGTCCTCAATTAAAAGGAACATAACTGCTCAGTAAAAGTAACTCTTCCTTGTCCCGTCTCTCTTTTCTCTTCTCAGAGTCTCAAGGAAGGCTTGACGGCCGAACAAAGACTCCACTTGTTTGACAACAAGGACACTAAGGAGTTTTAAAACTTGACACATCAGCCTGATATGCTGCATGTTCTAAAGAGGTCCACCGTATTTTATCCCAGTACTTAATCACTTAGAAACACACTGGTCACCGCACACGGCGTATATTAAACATGGTATGAAGTTTGAATTTTATGTCTGTAGTATGCATTTCGTGCACTTCAGTTACTGTGACTTTTTTTTTATCATGTCTTAATGTAAATATTTGTTTTTAATGAAACCTATCATACACTAAACATGACTGTGTCAGCTACTGTTTTAACTCCTTAGTACGTGTGAATAGCTAAATTCAGAATTCCACTTAATAAAGAGTAGAAACAATCGTACCTGCAGGTTCCTTACGCTAGACGTGATATGCACGTTCCCTCCAGCTTCTAGTTCTCGTTACATTGGATGGCTGGCAAAGTCAAACTGAACACTACTTGATACCCAGAAGTGTTGTGTTTGTACATGGTTACTGACTGTTAAGTATTGGACCATTTGGAAATGTCAACCAGCTCTTAATGCAGTTGACATTTGTATCCGGAGGGCTGCTTTTTTGCTAGTGTAAAATATATATACAGATTTCTATAGGAGTTTCTTTGTGTAATCCTAATGGTCAATCCACTGATTGGGAGTTTTTTTTTTTTTTCTTTATTGCCCCTCAAGCTGATAATGTCTGTAGTCGTTCAGTGGCGGTCCCTTGTATTTATTTAAATGTCATGTTTGTTTTTTTTGGCTCACATTTCCATTCCTCTATACGTTGTTACTGTAAATATACCACAAAATGTACACCGACTGACAACAGGTTTATTAGCAATAAATATTTTTGCACCCTGAATGTTGCCAGTGGTTCATAGTTGAGTGTAATGGCTGTCAGAGTTAAAAATATGTGGTCAATCGCACAGTTATTGAAGTTCTACACAGCAAAAACTTTTACTAATTCAGTAGCATTTTCATCAGCTTTTTATGATATTAATATCTGCAGCACAACATATTACAATTTGTACAAGTACATTTTGAATATAGTTTGATAGCTAGTTTTATGTAGTGCATAGTAACTAAGGTACCATTTTGGGCTTAACTAAATTAAAATGCTCACTTTATGTTCATTCACCTTACGATAAGGTTATTTATTTAAAGACTTCTATTTAGTTTTTAACCCAGTTTTTCCCCTGTTCAGGGTCGGAGCCAAGTTTGGAGAACACGAGGTGCTGGAATAAGCGTAGATTGTTGGGCTCCCATCCTTTAGTCATACTCAGTTATGTCTACATGTCACCAACCAACCTGAGGTCCCAACAGTGGGACTGTGGTGGCCTAGTAGTTAAGGTGTGGACCAGAAGGTCCAGATTTCAAATCCCACCTCTGCCAACCTGCCACTGTTGGGTCCTTGAGCAAGAACCTTAACCTACAATTGCGTGGATGTGAGATTGTGTAAATTTGAAGTAGCTATGGATATGTCTGCTAAATACCATAAATATAAGCAGTGGTAGGCTAGGGTTGTTGGACCACTAAAAATATTATATATCTATTATATAGTTGCAGTTACTTTCTTTGAGGTGAGATTCCTTAACCAACCAAGCCTTGTTTAGTCAGTTGGTCACAACTCTTGGCGAATAAAGTAAAGGAACCACCGTTAGTGCATAACTGATTACGTTTTCGGTTGCCAGATCCTCCTGATCAAGTGATGCATGAGGCGTGTGGCACTACCAGAAGAGGATGAACCTGCTTCCTCTCAGTCTCTTCCTTATATTTATTCTAACTCTAATTGGTGACTGTTGTTGAAATCTGTATATAAATAAACTGTACTTAAATGGGATACAGTGTCCGTTGTTTATCTAAAATATATCTGGTAACGTGGCGGCTGAAGGTACAAGGTAGGTGTATGTTGTAAATTTACCAAATGATTTTGATGCCATTTTATTTGCAGCAGAATTTGCAAGGAGGTTACTCAGGACACCGGCTTCCTAAAGGGTCCATCGGTTTGTATAATCTACCACAAAATGTTTTCATGTAGAATCTGAGGGTTGTTCTTGAACTTGTGGTTTTGTAGGACACAACAGTTACAGCTCTAATCCTGCTCAAAGAAAGTTGAGTCCTAGGGTTCTTCAAATGCATGGGACCAGAAGGTCCAGGGATCAAATGCCAAGTATTCTGGGCTACTGTACTGGGTCCTTGAGCAAGGTTCTTAACTCACAATTGCTTGGATTAGAAAAGACTATCAATTGTAACTCGCTCTGGATAAGGGTGTCTGCTAAAATGATGTAAATGCGTTTTATCTTTGTCTCAAATTTCGTGTTTCGTTTTTGTTTTTGTTTTTCCCCCAAGAGCAGATGGCGGCAATCTTTTTTTGGAGGGTTCTTCATAAAGTTTTCTGAGCAATCCTGGAAAATAACCAATATAATTCCTAGATCCAAGAAATTGAAATTCAGGTACATGGTGTAATGATTATTTGGGGGGGGGGGAACAGTCTCGGATAGAACATGGACAAGAAAATCTTGTGATTGTTCATTTTGGTCCTTTATTTGACTCCCTATTTTTGTAGTGTCTTTATTAGTGGGGGGAGGTTAAGGGTTTTTTTGTTTACCTTGCTGGAAACAACCCATTTCTTATAGCAGAAGGGTTTTTGTCCATCAAAACTGGGTCCAGCACCAGTTCTAGACTGCATGAAGTGGGTCACCTAAATGTGCTTTGGCACGAACTCGCTCCAAGTTTATGATACTTGGGTATTATTCTCTCCAACACAAACCCAATAAAGTGGTTCTATTAGGGGAAAACTGGTCCAGGACAGAACCCTGAAGTTAATACTGTATACTATTTGTGCTTTCAGTAGCTGTTGAGTGGTTCTTTTGGAATCCTAATTAGAACCCTATGCCACAATTTGCTTCTTAAAGAGCTCAGATGCTTATTTTCCCCCATAGATCTTTTAGCATGCATTTTCCTTTAGTTAATTTTTATCATGTAGCATAATGAGAAGTTAATCAGCTAATGCATGTAGAGTAAAAACTTCCTACATGTCCCATAATGCTCTATAATGGCCTCATCACTGAAAGTAATGCTTACCTATTAGCAGAGCTTTGACAAAGCTAGCGTTAGCCTGACTATGGAAAGAGGGCTTGAGTGCATCCTCTCTGCTAAAGTCCCTACACTAATGAACACGTGTTTGCTGTTAAATTAATCAGTTCATTGCGGTCGGAATGGGGTTTGGCCTGGTCTCATAAACCCCGTTTATTCCTTCACTTCTGGCCGTGGGTAAGTTTAAATGGAGCTGCGTTCTTTGTTGTAGCTACAGCTAACTAGGCATTAGCTTTAGCAGTTAGCGGCGGGTGATGTGTGATGAAATATGTGGTTACACGACCTCTTTTAGGTTTTTATTAAATGTTGTGACCTCTTTGGGTCCTTGTTTTTTGGTGTGGGTGTAGATTAAAACTCTAAATCTGTGTTAAAGCAGGCTAAACGCATGGCAGCTACCCAAATGTATACTAGCGTACTAATCAGTACGTGTAAAATAGCAGGTGACATACATACTTTACACTACGTAGCTAGTTAGTATGCGCTTTAGGACGCAGCCATGCTAATAGCTAGCTAAAGCGTATCGCTTAGTATAGTAGCAAAACTAAAGAAGTTCAGATAATAGCAGTTTATGATTATGTATAACGTATAAAATGTTAATAGTATATTATTTGTAGGTGACAGTGAAAACGTTGCCAAGGAAACTGTAGACATCTTGCTTTGTTGACTAGCTAGTTAGCCGAAATGCGTTTCCGTGCTAAACTGCTAGCTTCTCTACCAGAGGGTAACTGACAGTTGTGACATTGAGGCTTCTTGCACTTAAAGCTATTAAAGCTAAGACACTTGTCGACCAAACTTGTGAATATATACTTAATACTTGTCTTGTAGGTCGCTGGCTAGGCTAAGGAACTAAACCTGTGATTAATGTCAAGTTTACAAGACTGTGAGACCAGTTATGTTGTAGGTTTTGAGACAGTGGAACTGACAAGACAGGAGAAAGAACTGGAAGTGGAAGAGCTAAAGATGTTGAGGTTCTCCTTTGGAGTGAGAAGGATGGAAAAGTTAGGAATGAGATCATCAGAGGTACAGCACAGGTTAAACAACTAGGAGATAAAGTTAGAGAGGACAAACTGAGATGGTTTGGACATATCCAGAGGAGGGACAGAGGGTATATTGGTAGAAGGATGCAGAAGATGAAGGCCAAAGAGGAGATATATGGATGCAGTTAGAGAGGACATGGAAGTAGTTGGAGGACAGAGTGAGATGGAGGAGGACGACTCGCTGTGGAGACCCCTGAAAAGGGAAAAGCCCAAAGAAGAAGAATGTCAAGTAGCATAGTCAATGTCAGGCAGTACATTTCCGAAAGCTTTCCCTCACCCCTCCAAACAACTGAATTCAGGTCTCCCAATCATTTATATGACCACAGCTATACCTAGGCATGTAAACTGCTTATACAAGCATTTGTGAAAGAATGTCCATGATTTCCTCACTATTAAATATTCCACAGTCAATTTTCTGTGGTATTCTAACAATGTGAACGTGATTGGGAAGTCATAGGCTATATCAGTGGATGCTGAGGAGCATAGTGCACAGAGGTCGCCAACTTTCTGTAGAGCCAATCACAGCAGATCTCCAAACTTCATGGCCTTTAGATTTCCTCATGAAGTGCGTAGAGAGCTATGTGCGAATGCAGTGGTGTAAAGCACATCATCGTTTACGTTTACGGCATTTAGCAGATGCCCTTATACAGAGCAATTTATACATACCAGTTTATACTTACCACCACTGTACTTTAGCGCAATAGAGACGTGTTCTCTGGAATTACTAATCAATCTTCACCATCTGGCAATCTGATAGACGTGTCTGGGTTTCTCGGTTGCCAGGAGGAAGGTAACCTGACTGCCAAGTATAAAGTTTTCTAGTGGGGGATTATGGTGTGGGCTAGTTTTCAGGAGTTGGGCTTGACCCCTTGCTTCCAGTGAAAGGAACACTTAATCCTGCGGCAAACCAAGAGATTTTGGACAATTTCATGCTCCCAACTTCATAGGACCAGTTTGGGGATGGGCCGTTCCTGTTCCAACTTGACTCTGCACCAGTTCACAAAGCAAGGTCTGAAAAGACATGGATGAGTTAGTTTGGTGTGGAAGATCTTGACTGGCCTGCCAGAGTTCTGAGCCCAACCCAATAGAACACATTTGGGATGAATTAGAGCCGAGACTGCAAGCCAGACCTTCTCATCCAACATCACCGTCTGACCTTACAAATGTACTTCTGGAAGAATGGTCAAATGTTTCCATAAACACACTCCTAAACCTTGTGGTAAGCCTTCCTCAAAGCTACAAAGGATGGGCCGACATCATATTAAACCCTCTGGATTAAGAATGGGACGTCACTCAATTTCACATGAGCTTGAAAGCATGTGAAGGCAGGCGAGCGAATACTTTTGACAATGTAGTGTAATAATAGTGTGAGTTCAGCTATAGGTTAACCACCAAGGGAAAAGCTCCAATAATGATAAATAACATGAATGCTTTGTCACCGTTGAAATCCTAGGAGGAATAAGTATAAAAGGGCTCCTAAAAATATAGTTAATTAAGCGTTTAATGGTTCTAAAGAAGTCATTGGTCAGAAAGTTAGTAAGAAAATGTCACTGCTTGTTGTTGAAGTGAACTGTTTGGGGGGAGAAGCTGGAAACAGGGAAGTTTACCATTGAGAGGGACAATCTTGAGTTTGCAATGTTGGCATTGCTTCATATTTTTTACCCAGTAGTGTATGTGATTCCTGACCTGGCCTTTCTGTCTCATTAAACGTACACTGTATGTTACCTCTAGAAGTTGTTGAAAAATGGCCATATAAAGAAAGATTATGTGTCGTCAGTCAGCTTATTGATGGCATACAGCAGTGGATCAGGCACCAACAGGCCTGTGTCATGTAACCACAATGAACAACACTAAACCACATTAACGAGAGTGAGCTGTTAATCATGCTTGTGTAAGCAATTTATCTAACCCCTGTACTCGTGTTACATGATGGACATGGGGTAAGCATTCCAAACTTCTTACAAGCTCTAACCGTTATTTATCTTTTCCTTAATGAAAGATTTTATGTGACGTCAATGTGCTGGACCTGTAACTCGTTAACATTTTATTTACAAAGCCGTGTTTTCATGCTCACAGCTGCTATGGAACTGCCTCCTGACAACCCCGATGGTATACAGCCTCAGGAACTCTCGTCACCCTGCAACCTTCCAAATGGTGTTGAGCTGACCAAGAATGGTGAAGAATGTCTGCTGAAAGTCAACTCCATCGAGCCCTTGAATGCCGTCCAGCCACCGAACTGGTACCTGAATTCTGTGACCAGTAACGGCACAGCACTTCCAGTATATGGGCTTGATCCTTCACAGCAGGCCAGCGAGCAGGTCCAACCAGACAATGCCCCGTCAAACACGACGGTCACGCTCTCTTATGTGACCAGGTCTCATGTTTTAGCTGGTCATCCTGACCCGCTGTCGCAGCATTCACAAATTTACAGTATTCCGATCAGCAAGGCTTTTTCACTGCACCCTTCTTTGTACGATGCTAGTCATTTGGTTACTGATGCAGCTGGAGCTTCGCTTTGTGTGGATATGCACCAACCATGCCTGCAACCAGTCTCTGTGCCTGTTGGCATAGCCTCTTGTGGTAACCAGTTCGACTTTGCTACGCCGGCACAGATCGTTGAGAACATGACGAGCTTTTATCTCGGTGGCGTCCAGAACGTAGAGGGTCTTTCTTTGGACATGCTCAGGTCTTTGCAACCAAACGGCCTGGCTGAATGCAAGTTTCCTCTCAACCTTGAGGACATCCAGACAAACAGCACTGATAGTTTGTGGAACACAGGATCATTTAATGGGAGCTTTCCAGCTAGTCATGTAGAGAATACTGACGATCAGCTCAAAAACGGTAACCCAGAGCTACTCTTTCTCATCTCCAGAGCTGGGGACCCAGCTATTTCACAGAATGAGCAGGCGCCTGCAGGCCTCGCGGTTTCGCTAAACCGAGAGTTTCTAAGTGTGCTGGAGGGTACAGCATTGCCCTCTGTTGCCTCGCTTAATGGGGTAGATGATGTTGCTTTTCAACCGCAGGATACGGCACCCCCAAATGAACAGAACGCTGAAGAAACGTCTAACACTGTGGAAGACGAATTAGGCAGTGGGGAGCATGAGCCACGTTCGAGTGAGGACGAGAGGGATTCGTCACCGGTTTCACTCAGTACCAGCATCAGCACTAATCCAGCAGGGATTACCGATGATGCTTCCTTGACAGAACAGTCAGGGCAGAGCAGTTTGTCAACGGTACGAAAAATGGAGAGAAATAGACACAAGGTAACAAATAAGAAAGTCCATTTGCAAGGATGTTTGCTCGCCAAAAACGAAACGCTCGTCAGAAAGGAACTACCCCCAAGAACTACGAGAGGGATGAGATTAGAAGCGATTGTGCAAAATATCTACCCCACCAGGTACAAATTCAACTTCCCCACCCCCCCAAAATCTCCACGTACAAACACTCAGGCTTGTAAGGCCATTAATCAGATTCCAGATGTATCGTCTGACAGAACAGCACACATCAACTCTGTGGAGGAAGAGTGCCCAAAGAAGGCAGGGACTAAACCTAATAATAATAAAAAAACAACGCGATTACAGGAAAAGGAAAAAGCAGGTGTTGCTGAATTAAGCAGAGTATCTACCTCATGTTCTAAAAGAGTTTCAAACCGTTCTCTGAAGCGGACATCCTCAAATAAAATACACCAACCAGTCACACGTGTTAAGCAATCAAAGAAACAAAAGGTTGTTTCAAAAACGTCCAGATTCCGGGCCACAAAGCGGAATGCACTGACTACAAAGAAATGTTCAAAGAAAAGGACGTTTCGTATGTTAAACAAGCGAAAACAAAGTGCAGCAAAAGCAAAGAAAGTCCATTCCCCTAAACAGAAAAGGAAAAAGCATAAAATGGGACAAGCACCCATATTCTCACCAAGGGAGCCAGAGATAAAACTGAAATGCTTGACCTATAGTCAAGAGAAAAGGGAAAAACGAGATGAGACCTTCTTGCCTTTCGTTTGTGTGGACCTAAACGCGAGCCCTACCTGCACGCTCATCAACTACCCTGAGGAGAGTGTCAGGCTGACAAGGGGCAAGCAACAGGTGCAGACTGTGACGGGGAAACTACCGGAGTCACCGGGTCTGCAACACGGTCGCATCTCAATGGAGGGCACACGTCAGTCCTCTCTGGTGTGCTGCCTTTGCGGAGGGGCTGCCAACGCTATGGACCTGGGTGACTTGCACGGGCCGTACTATTCCGAGGGTTTCCGGCCTAAGGAAAGAAAGGCGACTCACCCACAGGAGTCTAGGGAGGGCGACTCCAGCGACACTGATTCCTCCCACATTGTAGCTCCTTCACCAGGAAGCTGGACTCTTAAAACATCCGGTAAATTGCAGGCAAACCCTCGAGGTCCCTATCAAAAATGGACTAGTGATGGTGACCTTTCTTGCAGCCCTGCAGCTAAGAGAGCTAGGGCCGATGGCGTCACTGACTGGTACACCCCGCCCGTAGTGCCCTTAGAAGATACTGAGCACTGGATTCATGAGGACTGCGGCATATGGTCGGCTGGGGTCTTCCTTGTAAAAGGAAAACTCTATGGACTTGAAGAGGCTGTTAAGATGGCAAAGGAGACGGTAGGTTTTTAACGTCAAAGCAAATTGGTGTCTGGAGAGATTGTTTTTTTTCAATGTTTATTTTTATTAAATGTCCTTTATAAGGGACAACAGGATATGGTATAGTAATTTTCTATAGTAATTCCACACATTTTACATAAAAAATAGATGAAGTAACAGGGCTTTCAAATTGTTTTGGAATAGCAGGGGGGCATCCCAAAGTAGCAGGCACCTTATAATAAGTCATGATTGACACCTAGCGGGAAATATATGAATTACGCTATTTAAAATAAAAAGTAGACGGCTCCGACTGGTGGAGTAGGTGGAAAATGCACTTGGCGCTGGCCTAATTTGAAAGCCCTGAAGTAAATCCCATTGTTCACTACAGAGGACATGAAAAGGTACATTTTTTAAGTGGTTAAACATACAATAGCACCAACCCAAAGTGCGTCTATATGGTTTATTTTTCAGCTGACGTTATTGGGAGTAGATTTGAGTGCCAGGGAAAGGTCAGAAATATTCTCATACGAGGGAAAGATGGATACCATTCAGAGTGTTTGCTGGGGCAAGATACAATAGTGGTACTATTCAGTGATCATCTTTTGATCTTTGCTCTGCTGTTGTGCTTTTCCAGATTTGTTGCTCGTGTCAGAAATCTGGAGCTTCTCTAGGCTGCTTTTTCAAAGGCTGCTCTAACAAGTACCACTACATTTGTGCGGTGCAGTCAGGTGAGTAGTGCCTTTTGAGTGCTGATTACAGACAGCTGTTTCCTCTTTTCTTGTCCTGCTGTGTGTAATTTACTTGGACTTCTTGAAAGATGTGCAAAGCAACTCCCATGATGCACTGCCTTCTGAGCCTGCACCCACTGCCTAAGCTCTGCACAGCAATCTGTTAACAGCTGCTCCTTTTGGCTGCATTTGCTCAGCAGACTTGTGCAAGCTCAAGGCGAGAGAGGGCATGAGAATCCATTAAAGCGACGGGAGTGCTGATGTTGAAATGTGGAGGGAACATGTTTGAGCGTGAAGCTTATACGATGCAGATTTCAGTTCAGATCGTACCTATGCGCCTGAAATTCATAAAACTACATTTCCAAATTCGTTGATTACACTCTAACTCAATCTGCTTTGCTGAGTAGTTGCAGAATTCTGCTTTTTTGTTTTTGTTTGGCTGGGATTATATTTCTTGTGGCGCCCAGGTTATGCAAGAGTCCTAGAGATACCACATGATTGGATTTATCTGAAGGAAGGAAGGTCGGAGCCATAAGTGATGGACTGGCACCCCATAAATCCTGTGATAGACTTAGAACGTACCCTGTAATCCCAACACAGATATACTCCATGTGTTATAAAAAGAAAATAATATATTTGCTGTTAAAAACATCCTCAGTGCATCAGCAGACTGAAAAAAACGAGTATATTTTGTAAATTGTAGTGTCATGTTACAGTCCAGTGAGTGTTCTTGTTACACCATCTAATGTAATTGCATTTTCTTAACACCAGAGGGTGCAATCATATACCTTGTTCATACCATTCTCAGTGAGACTCCTCATTTCTTCTAATTGCACCCTCTATAATCTTTTGGACTAAAGATTATTTTTGCTTAATTTTTTCTTATATTTTTTATATTTTTTATTTATAATATCAGACCTCTGTTTCTAGTCCTTTCTTTTAATTGTTGGGTATTGAAGGTTTCTTGTTTAAATACATGTACAAGAATACATTTCAGAAATAAAACAATCACTAGAAAATGGAATTGTGAATTCATGAAGGGAATTGAACTGTGAGCAGAGTGTGTCGTTACACCCCTAGTTTCTGGATCTCCTAGTTTTGTTTACAATAATACTCTGTACATGTACGTAAAAGTTGTGTAAACAGAAGACTAAGGAACGTTTGGGTTATTTCAGAGCTTTTATGTTTTCTCTCCACAGGCTGTGTCCTATATGAAGAAAACTTCTCAATGAAATGCAAAAAGCACAAGGTAAAGTATTTCAGAGGTTGTTTGTTGGCTGTCAGATAAAAGCAAGATTTCCTTACCGTATGTTCCGGACTATAAGGCGCACAAAATCCTTAAATTTGATCAAAAATCAACAGTTCGTCTTATAATCTGGTGCCTTATGTATGGATTCTGGTTGTGCTTACTGACCGATTTTATGGTACACGGTGCTCAAAAATCTGTCAAAATATTTTAGAATGG
>JAVSBU010000022.1:5861327-5874548 GCA_033118015.1 Loricariichthys derbyi
TCACTACACACTTTACTACACAAACCTGTCAATCACTACACAAGCTTGTCAATCAACAAAAAAAGTTACCACACAAGCCTGTTACGACACAATCACTATACAAGCCTGTCAATCACAAGTTACTATATTAGGCTGTCAGCCCCTACACACTTTACTACACAAGGCTGTCAATCACTACACAATCTGTATACTCACTCCACAAATTACTACACGAACCTGTCAATCACTACACACTTTACATGTACATCACAACTTACTAAACTCGTTACTACATAATCCTGTGAAACACAACACAAGTCTGTACATCGCACTTTACCACACATGCATTCACTAGATCAGGGGTCACGGGGCACCTTCTAGGAGGACCAGGGGATCCTTCACTGGTGCTGCAATATAGGCCCATCCCTGTGTTCTTCAGATTCGGTTTTGGAACCCACAGAAAAGACTGGATATATACAGTCACTCACATCCCAGCCTCCAACTCAGTGCAGCAGGGTCAAGGGGGTTCGAGCCATCACGTCACCAGTTCATCTTAGGGCGTGGTGCACGGACCCTTTAGAGATGCCAGTTAACCTAAGACATCTGTAGAATGTGAAAGGTAACCCACAGGGGGAACATGCAAGCCCCACAGTCAATGGCAGATCTGGGACTCAAACCCCATCTCTGGAGCTAGAGTGTCAACCAGAGTGTGCCACCCTAGAGGGTAAGTGCCCTATGTATACACAATGACAAAAATCTTAAACAACCACCAACCGTCCAACCCATGTTATGCATTTGGAACAAATTATATTTCTTAGGTACACCTACCATACCAGTTTGCCAAATTAGGTATAACATCATCATGTGTAATGAAGCACAGCCAAAAGCAGCAGCCATATGATCCTTACTGACATTTATTAATTATGAAAATGTGGTGCCATTGTCCGAGAAACAAACAAATGCACTGGAGTAAATGGCTGAACATTCAATAGTCATGCAAACTGAATATTTTAGGGCCATGCAAATACACTGATCTGCCATAATTATTAAAATCACACACAGATTGAATAAATGATACCATTGATTATCTCATTACAGCAGCCTGTTTAGCTGTGGAACATATTAGACAGTATGTGAACAGCAGGTTCTCATAGTGGACATGAGAAACGTTCAGGAGTAAAGACCTGAGCCTGTTGAACAAGGAGCATCTCTCAAACAACACATTCTTTTTGGCACTACCTGTTAGCCATTATGAGTACCTATTGAGAGTGGACTGAGCTGGACAGACCACGAACGCAATGAAGCCTATCTAGAACGGACATGAGCTATTGTGGTACAGTCAGAGAAATGATTAATGCTGGTTATCGGACGAATGTGTCACAACATGCAGTGCAGTGCACCGCCCCATGCTGAGTATGGGACCGCCTAGTAATGAGTCACTCCTATCTGATCTAGAAGGTGGGAGAAGGTTGTCTGGACCGACGCGTCATGAGCACCACAGGAAATGATAGCCTGTGAGAAAAAGACAAATCTGTGGAGGGAGTGTGAGGACTTGAGTAACGTTCTGTGGGAAACCTAAATATTACAGATTGGGTGCTTTTAATGATTTGGCTGATCAGTGTATGGATTCGTTCCAGTGGTGCTGGATCTTGCACTGATTCTTGTCCCTTTCGGCTATGCACAACACTCCATCTTGGTTGTTCAAAAACATACAGCACAACCAGGACTTTGCCTTTATAGGTTAGATTCCTTTCTGCTCGCTTAGCATGCTCCAAAAATCCATCATCAGCGTTCAAATGATAAATTAAATACACGCAATGACCCACAATTAAACATTACACCATTAAATAATGGTACTATATTATTTAAAATTGGACAGCACAGGAAAACCAACACAAATATAAATAAAATCCACAGATCCTGGGGAAATAAGGGAAGAGTCTTTAATGTTAGGGGCCTCCAGCCATGTTGTGCAATCGGTCTATTCAAGAACGTAACTGGAGGCGGCTGGAGCTCAGATGACATTCAGGTGAGTGTTGCTGGTGGAGGAGGGGCAGAGGGTGAAGCGCTGCTCGCTGGTGAGGCTACGCAGTGCCCAGAGTACAACATCAGGCATGTGGTCAGCGAGCATGCGCGGGCTGATCAACACACTGTGGAACGAGGTTGAGCTTGCCCATTCAGCGCGGTAGCGTACCTGAGAAAAGCATGTTCTGAATTCAGGTTCAGCCATGTTCAGGTCAAGGATGAGGAGGAAAAAAAACAAAACACATAATATCATAAGTCACAGGTATCTACTGCCAAATTTCTTCCACCTGTTTTTCATGTTAATTGTGTATTTCCATACCATAAAACCTATACTAGTTTAAGTGTACATAAAAATCCATACTAGATTATGCACACTAGTGCATGAAATCCAAACTTGTTTTTAAAGAAGGCATAAAATCTATACTTGTTTAAGTGTGCACATGTAAAAATTTTATGCACATGTAAAAAATAAGTGTGGATTTTATGCATACTTAGAAAAAAAAGTATACACACTTAAAAAACTAGTACAGATTTTATGCACACAAACTAGTAAGGACTTTAGGCACACTTAAGTGTGCATACTTTATAAACAAGTATAAATTTTACGAAAACTTAAACAAGTAAAGATAACACATAGATGCACACCTGACAAGTAAAACCTCTATACATACTTAAAGGAGTATGGATTTTATGCACAAAATATGTATGAACTTAAGAACATAAAAAACAAGTATGGATTTCACGCACACAAATTAGTATGGATTTTACGCACACTTAAGTATGCATATACTAAAAACAAGTATGGATTTTATGCACTGTGAAAAAAACAAGTATGCACAGAAAAAAACAATTATGGATTTTAGGCACACTTAAAAACAAGTTATGCATACTTTAAAAACAAGTATGGTTTTTATGCACACGTATATATAAAAAATATAATGTGTGTGCATACACGGTTAAGTGTGCATAAAATCTATACTTGATTTTTGTGTGATCAAAATGTTTTACACCAAGCAGAACTTTCAAACTCAATCTTGGAGCCAAAATGACGGCGCTGCTCTGACCTGCGTACAGGTCCATCCTCCGTGATGTACATGATGCGGCCGGGCAGGTAGAGCGGGAGCTGGGTGGGGTTACTCGGGGAGTCATCTGAAGACAAACTATGATAGGAGGTGGAGCCTGGCACCAACAGGCTATCCTCACCAAGCAGAGGCCGGTTCAGTTCCTCCTCCCTGCGGTTCTCCATTTCTGTGGGAAAATCGTCTGGCGTTCCTCCAAACACCCCATACCAGCACCCATGCAAGAGAATCTTATACTGGACAGGAGGTGAGAAATAAAGACGCTAATAAGAGAAGAAGGACAGGAAAGGACAAATGTGCTACTGTGATAAACACTCAAATGTTTACCTTTGGTTTATTGCAGTTAGATACCATCTTTAATATTCTCCTCTTCAGGTCTTCCATATTTGGAATACTGAGTCTAGAAAAATGGCAAAAAGAAATCATTTTACATTCATGGCATTTAGCAGACGCCTTTATCTATGCTTTCACTCTTATTTAAGACATGGTGAAGTTACAATAGAACATTCTGTTAACAATTTTAAATCTGTTTCTAGTCATTTATTTTAATTGCAGGGGACTTAAGTTTGTTTTAAACCTTACATAAAGAAAATGTGCATTATTAACACTTATTACACAAAAAAAAAGTTACCGTCTTATCGTGAGAAAATTTCTGTATCGGTCCACCCCTAATAATTAATATTTTACTAAATAAAACCAGCAAGGTAAATAAAACCCAAGATGAACGGTAAGGACATTGTATTTAAAGAAGGCGTTAAAAATAATTCTGGAATCAGTATCAAATTGAAAGTATAGAGTAAAAAAAAAAAAAGAAGTTATAACATGGAATGAACAGTCTTGTCATGACCAACGTCCTTACCTGGGGACCAGATCCTTTCCCAGAACTACAGAGACGACAAACTGCTTAGAGTAATCAGCAAGCGCTTTACTGAGAGGAGACATCAGGAAAAAAAATAAATACTGAAACGTTTTAGCTTTAATTTCTCAATGATATACCAACAAAGTTCTAACATGCTACACTGACGACGCTCCACCAAAAATATCAGGTAATAATGTATACTGTAACACCTCACGATCAGGACATCACATTCAGTAAAAACAATGTAACATCTTGTAATTATGACAAAACATCTCGTTTGAAAACATCGTTTTGACAAAATGCTTCACTAACAGCCGAGGTCTTAAGAATTAAATTAGGAAATAAAAGTCTGTCTTATACATATCCGTTTCACAACTGAATGACAGAAAAGCCTTTGCAGGCAGAAAATAACTGCACTTTTCTTTTCATTTTCAGTTAGTGTTTTGAAAAGCATTACAAAAGTAAAAATTACTTTGTGCTGTACAGAGTTGTAATAAATGTTACTACAAGGCATACTCAATTTTCATTACATAATGGCTAGTAACGGTGGTACGTTCTAATAACAGCTACAGTATCTCATAATGACTTAATGTATAGAGACATGACAATTCTTAGCAACATGCTTCTTTAAGATGACATAACGTCTCATAACATCAAGACCAAAATATTTTATTTATGTGGCTAGGTTGCAATGGGCTTGGAGGATAGAAGTAAACCCAAACCTCATGAGGCCCCCTGGTGGAGAGAAGGCGTAGCACTGCAGCGTGGGATAAGAGCTGTGCAGGAGTGCAGCCAGTAGAGCTGCTGTTCCTGCACCAAGACTGTGGCCTGTTATGACCAACTTGTACTCCTATATACACACCAAGCCAAAGAAGATAATTACACATCCACTCAAAAACACTTCAATGAACTTCTAGCGTGTAACGCTGGAAACAGGGGTGGTAGGTACCAAATTCTAACAGTTTAAAATGAGTTTATTGTTAATAAAAAGAATAAATTAGTTAAAAACACTGAGCAGCTGCTGACTAATTATTTTAGGATTTTAAGAGCTGGTGTCTATGCAAGACTTACAGGTGCAACGTTGAAAGCCTGAGACAAGATGCCATCATTGATTAGCTTCTTGTAAATGTAGCTTGCTGCCTGAGATATGCCCTGTAAAACACAAACATTTCACACACACATCAGCTACAGAGCCTATATGCTTCAAAAGACATTATTTTATCATTACAACACTGTTAATAGATTTTCATTAAGAAGAGAGTTTTTAGTCCTTATTATTTATTTTACCTTGTGTGCATAACAAGCTCCTGACACATTTTCAACAGGCAGGTTCTCACACTCTGCAGAGAGATCTGTCAGCGCGTCCTGTTCATAAATGAGAAAAACATTTCTCTACTGCTCTTTTAACACTAAATAATCAAATCACAGTAATGTGCATAAGTCTTAGGCCACCATTATGGTCTCCTCGTCTGATGTCTTCCACATTCCTTATGTGAGACACAATTGGTGTCTCTAAAATCTTCTAGTGTTACTGAGAGTGTGTGTGTGTGTTCGTTCCTCATCTCATGACCCTAAACTGGATTAAGAAAGTACGAAAGTGAATAAATGATCCTGAGTATTATTTTTAGTTACTGATGAGGAGGGCTGAGCAGGTGCACTGTCTGAGGTGATAGGGTTTCCCCTGACTTAAAAATTATCACAGTCTCTCACCCACTTCCTGCCACTGCTTACCAGTTTCCACATCAAATTACATTTTATGAGCAAGTGCCAATGAATTAGAAAATTATTTACATTTAATTTCAATTTGTCTTTTGCAGATTCACTGGCTTTTAGTTTAGTATTTCCTTTTCATTAACGTATACAACATACTGTGTTTAGAGTGAACTAAAATAACCCCGGTCAGTCAACACTCACCTTTAACGACAGGGTTCCCCTCACCGCAACCAGCACAGCCTCCCGTTTATGATCCAGAGCGACAAAAAACGGGATCTCAAATATCTATGGAACAAACATCCTGTGCTCAGCGTAATTTAGAACACCTTTATGACTGAGGAGAAACAGCACTTCACTAAGGATACCTGATTATGGAAGCTGACGTGAATAAAGTCTCGATACTGCAGTCCTGTCATTTGTAAGATGGCGCTGAAATGGCAGCCGGGGTTATCTCCTCCGACCAGGTCATACTCTGCGTTCTGATTACGACAGCTGAAAAGGACAACGACCAAACCGGACATTCCTCATGTAAACACTTCATGGTAAAATAATCCTAATTCACTGGAACAAGCAGGTAAAATACACAGCTTAACCTAATAAATATAAACATGTTATTCAATAAATAATTTACAACCGTTTACATAATGTACCCTAATTGTGTTATGTATGTTTATTGTGTGTCTCCAAGCATGACAAAAACAACACAGCATCGTCAGCTCCTCAGGCAAAGCAGAGGGGTTTCTGTCTCGCCAGAGTATTAACAACTGTAGCAAGTTTCCGCTTTTCAGGCATTTAATCCAGCATCATTTTAGCCTTCTTTGAGTGATGTACTTTTTATATAATGTAATGCTGTGATGTGGGGGCAACCTTGGTCTAGGCTAAGTGTCATACAAACCCAGCCTCCGCCCTGATGAGCGCTGAGGCTGAAGAGCCTTTGGCGAGGCAGAAACATCCAGTACAAACTATAAGCACAAGCCAGACTGTCCATTTGTCATTTGTCCATTTGAAAATGATGTTTTTAAGCACAAAATGAGGAAACACAGACTCCCACACAGTACCCACTTCATGTTATTCTGTTAATAAGATAGCAGAAGTGAAAACAGTTCTAAAATAAGACACAGTTGAAGGAAAGATTGAGTGAAAACATACCAGTCCCCTCTAAGCTTGCACAATCCAGTGAAAGATTTAGAGTAGATGTAGATGGGCCATCCATATGCAGCAAAGGCAAACTTCATGCAGTGTGCAGCCTTCTCTAGTTCAGTCCCCAGATCTTCTCCCTGTACACACAGCATTGGTGAATCATATCTTAAAGAATGTGGATTACAAAAAACTGGGTTCATATAAATCTAAATTGTTGTGAAACTGCTGCTGAAACAAGGTGTTTATGTAATGTGGGGGCACACAGGGTCGTCACGCGTGTCCCAGACCGGGGGACCACTTTACAGCTCTTATTATTATTCTCTTAATCTATTTATTCTATAAATCTTTATAAGAGTTTAATTCAGCTAAACCCTATTAAGAGAAGCAAACTCACTATGGGGGAGGAGGGACTGTGGGACAGAACATCTTCAGGGTCTCTGCACTGCTGCACTTTATCCTGTTCCTGATGCAGAAGGGCCAGACCTGCAGCAATGTCACTGGGCACCAGGTCCGTGTCCTGGACAGAGTAAATGCAAAGCCTTTGACCTGCAAGTACACATTTGTATTTCACGTCTACCATAGAAGTCCAAGTCGAGTCAAGTTTCTACCATGAGAGTCCAAGTTAGAGTCGAGTCTTGAGCATGCGAGTCCAAATCAAGTCCCTAGCATGAGTCTCAAATTGTAAATCTCCAGTTTAAAACCAGAGCAACCAAATCAAAGTATCTTGTAGCTACAGAATCAGAGCTCACCGAGAAGAAGCCGCTGACGAGCTGGGCGATGTTGGAGAAAGCCGCTCTGTGATTGTCGTCCTGAGGCAGGCAGCAGCAAAGCAGTCGCAGCCGACTCTCCCAGACTCGCACAGCCAGAGAGCGGGCCGTGTAAAAGAGCTGAGAGGACTGACTGCTTTCCATGTCCCGCAGGACTGACTGGCTGGTGCTGGCTGGTCTGCGCAGGCTACCCAGAGGGTCAAATACGAACAGAACGCCCACCAACATGAACAGGAAGATGACCCAGCTGGAGAAGAGGACGAGAGCATACGGATCTTGGCTATTCAATCAATACCGGTATCTCATGTAGCATAGCTAAGTACGGTGTATAATATGTTGGTTTGGACATAAATGTATTTGACGAGTACTGTGGAACTGTTCCTTCATGGAGATTCATTCTGCAAAAATCCATCTAACAGTGTCCATTTAGGGACTCCATGTCTCCTCCTTCTACAGGAGATTTTACTTCGACTCATGAAGCCGAACACGTCTAAACTGGGAGAAAAGCGGCGGAAGCAACAGTTAGGTTTACCTAGCAACGACAGCACCAAGCACAAGCCCAACCTCTGCCGGTGCACATCCTGTACTGTCATTAGATATCCAGACGGCTCCGAGACAGGCCCACATAAACTCCGGGATGAAAAGCAGAGCCCGGAGATAAACCAGACCTGGCATTGAGCGACGAGGACCTGAATTCATTATGGTCCCTGTCAACGAGATAGAAGAGAAGTGCTCAAAAATCAATTGCGGAAAATACACTGAAGGACTTTAAGCTCGGCTCGGGCTCTGTTTACCTTGAGCACTGACATAAACAATCAAACACAGGGTTAATATAATGATGGCCAACAAGACGAGGAGGACGATAAGGTAGCTGTGCAGAATGGCTCCTCCTTGGCAATCGAACCTTCCTTTGTGGGTGATGTACATAGCGAGGGTGGCGATCCACCTACAAGAAAAACAGGCAATTTAATTTGTTTCACAATATAACAGGGCTTTCAAATTATGCAGGCGCATTTTCCACCTACTCCACTACTCTGTGCCGTCTACTTGATAATTCAAGTAGTGTAATTCATATATTTCCCACTAGGTGTCACTCATAACTTATGATAAGGTGCCTGCTACTTTGGCATGCAACCCTGCTACTCCAAAACAATTTGAAAGCCCTGTAAAAGATATGCAAAAAGAGATGAGACACAGCCGACAAAACAGCAATAACGTTACAAAACACATAGTATCAACACTGTGACTGATAAAACCCTGGTCAAACGATTTCCAGAGAGCACACTTAGATAAAACTGCCTCAAATGTTAATACAAACAGTAAAATGCATGGGGTACGATTTGACCTAAATATTTTGAGCTTCTTTCCAGACAATCCTGTTTTTTTTCCATTTGCACTGTATCATAAATTAATTGCCTTGTAAACAGTGCAGTAATATTTAATAAATAAACTTCAGCCCATTGGTACCTTTGAGCCAAATAGGCATCATCACATCCAAACACAATTTTCTGGGTTTGAAAAGGGAAGGCCAGACAGGAGCGCTGACACATGCACTGTAACCTCCAGATATATCTGTTCCTAAATACTAACCAGGGAAAAGTGGGGTTAACCAGTTAAATACTTCAGTTTGTTCCCTGATGGGGCGTGTTCAAGACATTTTAGGTTTTTTGGCCATTATCAGTTACAGTATTGGTACTCTGTATTATATCGCTGCATTCCAAGGACAGTGAGAATGGTAACAGTTTTCCAGGAGTGTGGAAACCCTGTAAATTTTACATCCAGTTAAATGTAACAGTGAGAATCAATTCAATAAGGAAAGCACTAACATCTGAAGATAAACTGTAGACTATGTAAATGAATATATGAAAACAAGAATGAAAGAAAGCTAAAAATTAAGCAAGCAAGCAAAAAACAAAGTAAGAAAAAAAGGAACGGAAGAAAGAAAAAAGAAATTATTGTATATACATATTGGGTTGGTTGGTTGGTAGGTAGGTAGGTTGGTAGGTAGGCAGACAGACAGACAGACAGACAGTCAATGGCCAGAAGAGTAATCTTTTAATACCCAGACCCTCTCCGAGGTGAAGGATAGTGAAAGTGAAAAGGAAAAGTGAAAACAAAGTGGAAAAAAACAAGGAGAGCTTAATAAATTAATAACAGAATAACTCAATCCTCTGTAATTACAAATGCAAACTGTGACCTGTGAAAGAAGTTTTGGGCCCTTTTTGACAGAGATGAGGTGAATGGATGGAAGATGAGGAAGGTGAAGAGAACGGATTTTCTGCCTTAAACTCCATAGTTTAGTGAAGAAAGAAAGTAGATACTGGGGGAAAGTGGAGCAGAACAGAAGTGAGACTGAGATGTAAATGAATGAATGGTTGAATAAATGAAACTAATGTACACTACAAACTGGAATACGTTTTGCCCCTTTTTTGGAAGGGATAAATAAAGGACAGAGAAAAATGAAAGAAAATTAATGAATCCACACTAACTATGCTATATAGACAAAAAACTCTGTGGCTCTGCTACATCAGTAACAATCATTTGTAATACATTCATAATAGAAAATGTTCTTTTATGGATTCTCCTTTAGACAAGCAGTGATAGTACAGTTTGTACTGATACCCCAGTGACTCTCAATAGGACACCTTTAGACATTTCCTCATCCTATAAACATGCCCTATTGAGAGTCACTGGGGTATCAGCAAAGGTTAAAAGAAATGTTTACAAGACTGTGGTGGGAGCAGCTATGTTGTATGGTTTGGAAATTGTGGAACTGACAAAAAGACAGGAGAAAGAACTGGAAGTGGCAGAGCTAAAGATGTTGAGGTTCTCCTTGGGAGTGACAAGGATGGATAAAGTTAGGAATGAGATAATCAGAGGTACAACACAGGTGAAACAACTAGGAGATAAAGTTAGAGAGGCCATACTAAGATGGTTTGGACATGTCCAGAGGAGGGACAGTGTTTAGATTGGTAAGGATATTAGAAATGCAGTTATCAGGAAAACGACGAAGAGGAAGCCCAAAGAGGAGATATACGGATGCTTTTAGAGAGGACACGAAAGTACAGTAGTTGTTGTGAGGACAGATGATGCAGAGAACAGTGTGAGATGGAGGCGACCCCTGAAAGGAGTAACGCTAAATGAAGAAGATGGGGTTCATCATCCATAAGTCAGTTCAGCAACTTACTTTTTAGCAGAGAATCTAGTTTATTAGCTTTGATTAAGAACTTGGCTGGCTTGCACTGAAGCTTGACCTCAACTCCACCAAACACTTTGAAAATGGACTGCTAAATAAGAGCCAGGGCTTATAATACCCATGTCCTGTGTGTATTTAGGTGTCTACATAGTGTATGTATTACATTAAACCCTTAAAGAAAGAATGGTGCCCCACCTTTTTATGAATGTGCTAAAGCACGATTCCAACAGAGGGTAAGGAATGTGAACACAAAGAGTTTAATAAAAAAAAAGAATATGGCTCTGTATGAAAGCAGGCCCACTTTGTGTGGCATTAGGTTAAGAATTAATTCACTGTCCACATGGTTTAGTCCATATAACATCCACCTTCCACTTCAAAAACAGCACCGATCCCCACGTGCTCTTACCACAGCAGTCTGATGAACAGCTCGAAGGCTCCTGGCAGGACCAGATCGTCGCTTGCGATTCCCCATCGCCGACCGAACACGATCATCCCCGGCATCCTGACAGCAATCAGTGCTAGCTAATGGACGATATGTGAAAAGACAGGATTACGAAACCCTGCCTCCGCCCAAATATAGATCAGTCCGAGTTCCCCCAAACAGCATGCGCCCTCAAGAACCTCCTCTACTGCTAACTGGGACGTAAACAAGCCAACATTTTTGAACAGCGACTCAAAAAACAGGTATAACTAGCATGCTAGCTATATGTATAACTAGGTATGACTAGCATGCTAACAATAATATGTATAACTAGCATGCTAGCAAAATATAGATACGTCTGGAACCTACCTATCTAAAGTAACAACTAATAAAGTCACACAAATACTACAATAACTACTCAAACTAAATAGGCATTTAAACCTATCCATTCGTATTCATTTCCAAATAAAATTAGTCTCTAAACGCTTAATTTACACAGCTGTCACGTTAACACAACCTATACCGAACTCTGCTCTAGCATTGAGTCCGTCCCAAACCACGTACGAGTCAACTACAATACCGCAATATAACGTTTCCAGCCATAGTGTGCTAACTTCGTCTACTACGTGTGGTTTGAGATGCGGCCCCAAGTCTGGAAACGTCACTGTTGTTTTCTTTTTAGGTTGGAACTCTTAAAATGTCCGACTGCATCACGCACTATGATTTTATAGTTCCGAGACAAAAAGAAATAAATAATTTAAATAATCTTAATGGTAGTAATGAAACCATTATTTTAATAATACGAAGGAAACCTATAAGTGATTTAAGAAATATTAAAAACAAATTTTATTTATCTGTTCGTTCGTATTAATAATGATGTATTATTGATGTATTAATATAGTAATTAAATCAGTCCACATTTGTATTATTTTATTTAAAAGAAATTTAATACAGCATTTTACTTTAGTCCTATTTATTCGTCGTCTTATCTGCTTATCCTGTTCAAGGTGCCGGAGAGACAGGGACAATCCATCATCGGGCACATCAACTCACACTCATACAATAAGGGGACTTTGGAAACGCCAATTGACCTAACACATGTCTTTGGAATGTGGGAAGAAACTGGAGTACTTTTAGAAAACCCACGTGGACATGGTGAGAACATGCAAACTCCACACAGGTGGGGATCGAACCCCAGATCTCAGAGCTGTGAGGCTGAATGGGGCTGAATTGGGGCTGCCGCCTCACAGATCTCAGAGCTGTGAGGCGGCAGCCCCAATTCAGCCCCAGTTCAGCCCCATTCAGCTTGGGCAAAAACAGACCCAGCTGTGGCAGGATCAGACTTCATCCTTGCCACCATGCCATACAGATCAGCTTTATGTAAAGCCTGTGAGATTGTTGTCACACGCACAGGCCAAACAAAACTCAACTAAAAAAGACTTAAGTCATTCAGAGTTGTGGATTCCTGTAAAGAGGGATGGTCCTATTTAGGCAAGGTGTCGATAGTGAAAAATGTCATAAGACATGTGCCTTATTTCAGAGACCTTTTAAAAGCACTTTGCCAAGAGTGGTGGTTGCATTATGATACACTAGTAGTAATGTAATCCTCAAGGTATAAGCAACTTTATTCTGAAGTAATCAAAATACTACAGTTAATGCTAGTTAGAGGTCCATTAAGCTGGTGTGTGAGCTGGAATGTGATTGGTTGTACCTGAGCAGGTTTATTAAAGTTTCTCTGAAAGTGCTCTTCAGTTATCCAAATCATGTTTTACTAATAAAATTAGATTTGACGTTTTTAAAAAAGTTTTTTTCCCTACTTATTAAAAGGACCTCTAAGCACTGTATAATTACTATGTAATTGTATAAAGGAATTTTATATATTAAATTACATATTTTCTTAAAATCAACATATCTACATGTATGGGAAGAGTTCCATTTCATTATCTGATGAATTCCAACACGGACACGATTCTACTTTCTAATGTACCAAATAAGAAAAGTACACTGCCTGGTCCAAAAAAAAAAAAAAAAAAAAAAGTCAC